>NJDC01000597.1:164190-178728 GCA_002245475.1 Calephelis virginiensis | reverse complement strand
TATGTCTGAGACGTTGATTACATTCATAGCACAAGCATATAATTAATTGATTACTTTTGGGGTTGTATTAAATTCGTGTCACTTGTCCAGGGACATTTATTTATTTATAAAAGTCTAATATTATTGTAACTATTATGGCATCGGAAACTGTTACAGTGATGACACCAATTGAGATTAGTGTTTTACGAGCTAAGTGATTAAAGCGTTGTAATTAGTGAAACTGCATTTTTAACCAGTCAACCTTAGTAGAATAAATTAAATGTTAAAATATATCTACATTATTCCAAAAATATTTAGACGCGTGCTTGGGGGATAGGAGTAAAATACTGATTAAAACTGATATCTAACCAAGCTAATCAAATACACGTGGATGACATGTCATCGTGTTATTTTAACCAATAACCAATCCAATTTTAGACACTGTTTAGTAAAACGCGTGTTCAACGGGCGTTTAAATTTTTGAAGTTATACTTCTTTTGGCGCGTTAGGAAAAAATGATGAGGGTACATTTTAACGATGCGCGCGCACACCGTCACGAAAAACCGACATGATGAAGTTAGCTATAGATAACATTTTAGTTTTTTGTGATATTTTTTATTAAATATTAAATAAACTTTATTTAACTGAATAATGCATTATTATAAAACTTTTTTATGTATTAAATACCTTTTTTCTATGGTTAGTGTCATTTTTTCTACAAATGTAAAATAAGGCAAAATTTAAAATTTTTAAAAAGATTTTTATCTTATTACGCCTAAGAAGTAAAACTTCTAACGCGTGTACATAAGTACACACACACTTTTTTTAAGTGATCTGTACACCTTTATTTCCAGCGACAATGAAATTATACATAAATGAAATATACTGCGGCTTCGCCCATAAACAAACGATTTAATCTAAATTTTATTTTGTACATACAATACCGCGAAGCTTTTTTGAATCATGTTAAGTAATTTTTCAATTAAATTATCAAATATATTTAATTAATCTATCTTCATCAACTTTTACGCATATAATCACTAGGAGAGTACTGATTACGATTATTAGTGTCGCCAATACAAAAACGCCGTCACAACCAGATACATTTTTTTGTACAATAAATCCAAAATGGCTCTAAAAACAAAAGGTTTGAAGAATCAATAAATGTTATAAAACAAAGTCTCCCGCCGCGTCTGTCTGTCTGTCTGTTCGCGATTTACTCGAAAAGTACTGAACGGATTTTCATTCGGTTTTCAATAATAGATAGAACAATTATGGACGAAGGTTTTGATGTATGGTAAATTTATGTTTTGTACAAACCAAGGATATTACAACGATATTAGTTCAATATGTCGGCAAAAAATAAGCCGATTGGGAGCTTTCCTCGAAAACGCTGCCAAAACCTTTTGAGTTTTAACAAAACAATGTATGGTGGGATTTTCCCTCTTCAATAGATATCAAAAAAAGTAAGCGGTGGTATATGTCTATCTTTAAAGAATATCCCACAATAACCGTTTTTTTCGTTTACTTAAAACAGTAAAATGAAGAGTTACTTTAGAACATATTTTTAACAATAGAGTATTAACCCTTAATCAAATAAATCTGTCAGATACGTTATGCGTGTAATTTAGATCAAAATTGCCCTATACTCTATCAAAAAAAATTAGTAACTAATGAGTTATCAAAAAGTTAAAATCTCCGGGCGCAAAATTAAATGTCGTTGAATTTTATTCTTGAATAACCGAAACCAAGCGAGGGCGGGCAATTAGTTATTAATATTATACATAATTAGACATTGTTATCATTTGGGCAGCAATGCGTTTCACTTCTTAAAAAAATCTTAATATCTTAATAAAATATTATTAACGTTACTACGTGAATGTTAAAATATAATATATCGACTTTGTGGTCTAGCTGTCCAGGTGCTGGACTTGACTTATCGAGGTCCTAGTTTCAAATTTTCTAATAAAATAAAAACGTTGCTCGGGATTGGATATGTGACAGTTGGTGATAGGCTTGCCACCTCACATTGTGGGACTTAGTATATTCGGCTATTCGTAAGTGTGGTGGTTGTGCTTCTGCCTACTTGTTGTTATATGGGCGTGAATATACTTAAAATATATTAGGAGACTAAATAACAATGTAATTTGAATAAACTAAGTACCAATTTCTGTAAACAAAATAGAAAAGCAAAAAACTTGAAGCCACAGATATGGTGCGACGTATATAGATAGACAAAACAATTTCAGAGTAACTTTTAATTTGATTAGTTTTTCTATATCAAGTTGGATTAGGTTTTAGTTTCAAAGTTTTCCTTATTTCGGAAACTCGTTTCCAAGGATTTACGATTAGTTTAATTAAAAGATCTAAGGATTGATTTCATGTTACAGATTTAAGTGGTGTCGAACAGATTTTGGACTGGGTCAGAATTGGAAAAGATCCCGATACGACAGACGGGATTTTTGTGATCAGCGTATACGTGTCTTCCGATGGTAGGAGGCGACCGTAGCCTATAGACACCATAGAAGTTCCAGGTGCATTAGTGTTCTAAGGCTGAGATACAAGGCCTATTGTTACAGTCTACATACATACATATCTTCACGCTAAGTCCCAAGTTACGGGGTAGGCAGAGAGTATCAAGTGCCAGACCTCGGTGTTAAAGTCTCTACCCTGAATACCGGAACATGACAGAGTCTTCCAGGCTCCAGGAATAGTTTAGGCAGTGGTCATTCGTTCAGTCGTGAAAATACTACGACACCATAATATACCACGCCAATATATTCATCTAAAGAATAGAATAGAATGTGTTTTTTCCAATCTTCTAATAAAAGATTGGAAAAATACATTTTCTTTTTCGGACATGGTAATCGAACCTGGAACACTCATGAAGTTAAGCCCAACACCGGACCACTTAACCACAGTGGCGGTTATGTATAATTATAGTAAATTTAAAACCAATATGAGTTTTTGATATCTTATCTAAAAAAAACTTCCTTCTCTAGGACACATCACACATAAAATTCTCCACTAGTTCAATGGTGTTGTCAAGGAAGCTATAGTTTCTCGTTTCAACCTGATAGTACGACATAAAGGGGCCATATTTTTCCATTCATGTTCGAATTTTTTCACAAAAACCTGTTCACATTTCACACGTATTTTTGAGCTTAGAATGACAAAGAGAAAAAAGTTAGGTAAAAAATAACGTTCTGTAGTAATGAATACTCGCCAGAAATAAACTAAATATTCTATGCAAAAATTTATTTTCTTCGTTAAGTAAACCGCGTAAACTTCCCTCTAAAACTATAATGTGATATAATAGTGATGTTATGGTAACAAATCATCAGTTTTTATACATTATATGCTCAAGTTATACAAATCGGTCATTTTTGATTAGATCAGAATGCAAAACAAGCAGAACCCCCATTTTCTTAAATAGACTACCTACCAGGCTTCTTTTGAGAGGAGAGCAAAGGTTAATGGGTAATTACAAGAGCACTGGTGGTTTAGTAACGAGTTGCAACTCATTGGAATAAGAAAGGCAAAAGACTTTACCTATTCTTGCTACCAAATTAACATTGTCATGGTTTGGTAGACTTGCGAAATTGGCCTAATACCCTTGCTATAGACAGCGAGGCACCTTCAACATCTGTAGTGTGTATATATAGTAATAAACACAACGTTTTCTAAGGATTTGAGTGATGCCAACCTGAGGATGGCGCGGCAAACTAAAGGTTATAGTGACAAATTATCGGCAGTCCTTTACAGCTTTATATTTTTTATGATAAAGGCAACGAACAAGCACTGGACTCTCCTGATGGTTAGAGATAACAGTGACTTATAATAATCATAAATGTTATAGGTACTATCATGTGGCCAGGGTATTAGGCCTAATGTGCCAGTCTACCGCTATCCTACCCTCTGGATCGGATGATGATACTATCATTATCTATTCAATGGCTCGCAGCCATTACATGTCTCTTAAAAAAAGAAAAAAAGGAGCGTCAGGACTAGGTAAGGCTGTGAATCACCAACGGTTGCCCCGTTGCCTCCTTGTTGCACAGCCAATTAGGACCAATAATTCAAGTTTTTGTTTAGTAAACTATCCATCAGAAGAAAAGCGGTAGCAAAAACCTTTTGAAAAAAGAGATATTTCTTATGGCATTGGAAGGAAAACAAGCGGACGGATTTCCTGATGGTAAAAAATTCACGCTGCCTAGAGACAACAACAATAGTAATGGTGCGTTGCTAACATGAGGCCGGGATGCTAGGCCTCATTCCTTAAAGGACGGCAACGCATCTATGATACTCCTGGTGCTGCGGATGTCCGTGGGCGGAGGTGATCACTTTCCATCAGGTGACCCACTTGCTCGTTTGCCTTCTCTTCTATAAAAAAAAAAGTTTGTCAGCTACCTTATCTTCCGAACCGGAACACGTCAACGACAAGGGCTGACCTTATAGCAGCTGGAATGGGAAAGGCGGTGGTATGAGTCCGTGCAAAAGTCTACCAACTAGTCTGATGTCACGGTGATAGTGTCCGTGCTTGACTGGAGGAAGTTTCAAATATCATATTCACCAATGTTATAGTTTTTGAGGGCAAGCTATTTCAGAAAGTTCCACGGCATGCTAGCGATAATTAAAAATTCTTGCTTAGCCATACTATAGAAGAATTCTATGAATTTATTTGCAGACAAAACCTCGGGAATTCGCTAAGAGAGTGACTCTATCACCAAAATAATTGGGAACTGTATTTCGTTTCACGCACGACTATACTCGCGTCATTCCGCACGTGTGATTTGTAGCTGAATCTGGAATTCTTTTGGTTCGAAATCCTTGAATATGTTACCAAAGAGATTTTTTGATGAGCATTACCATATTCAGTGTAGCATTGTTGTGAAAATATTCTTTACTTGCTGTTAGTTTGTCTGCGATTGAAATTATATTTTTAACACGAAATATTTGACATAAACTCGTAAGAATAAATAGCTTGTATGCCCTGTCAGTAGAGTGTTGCAGCATAAAATTTATTAATTATCTGTCCAGACATTTATGCGGGAATCTCGACAATGTGAGCAGGATAAAGTAAGCATTTAACACATTTTTAAATATTTGGATGCGTGTTATTTTTGTATGCTTTTTCAAGTAAGCAAGACTTTCAATAAATTCAGGCTGAAATGGAACAGTTTTTCTCATGAAAATAAAAATATGAAAATATTGTTTCAGAAAAGTATTTTGTGATAATAATTTTATATGATTCGACATGTGGGTTTGTCTGTTTTTGCGTCGCAGCCACTTGACTCCTAAATTATTAGAGCTATCGATAAATTTATTCTATGAACAGCTGTTGATTTTTTACAAAAACAAAAAAAAACTTGGAGGAAACTCTTTCCATAAAAAAGGAAATTCTTTTCATAAAAGGCAAACAAAAATATTTTTTAAGTCAAATCTATATAAATACAAGCCGACCCAGCAAACTTCGTATCCTTTGAAATTAACAGCTACTAATTAGTATTTGATGCTCCGACAGTAGCGCAGTCCGATAGTAGAGTGGACAGCTATTCGATGCCTATAGACACCATAAATATTGCAGACCTGTCATGATCCTGCAGCTGAGATGTAAGGCTCATTGATCAAGTCTACCGGCTAACCTACCTTTCAGACCCAAATATGATAGTTATAATGGCAACTGGGATAGGTAAGACGGTGAATCCTTACCACTACCCGGGTAAGTTGGTCTCCCATCACTGTTCTTGTTGGTAATGAAATACATTTTAACCAGTGCTCGCCTCTTACGAGCTGCCTGGCAAAGGGGAAATAGACAACACGCTGATTTCTTCATGTACATTTTATTTGTGCACATTCACTGAACAAAATTGTACAAAATGCCACCAAATTATTATATAACCCAGACAAACATGGGGTTTTTATTGTCTTCGAAGTACGTTGGCAAGAAGAACGGTCTTTTGTAATTTTAAAATATGCACAGATTTTCTATAGAAAATGTTTTATAAGGTTTTACATAAATCATCTCTGAAGATAAGATTTCTTGTCCCAGTAATAAAATTTATCATACATCATGTAAGAAGCGTGTCACGAGGCCGAACCACCCTTTTAACCTTCATTAAAGGCCCCATTAGATGAGACTTATCGTGTAGCGTGCGGGTAGGTACATATTAACTTGTTTTGGTATTGAAAGTAGCACAAAGTAAGACAGAGCTCGAGATCGGTGAACAGCCAGACACACGTAATTTAATTAAAAAAACATTTTATTCACGCCTGTATCTACGAAAAAATAGGGTCCCGGGCAAAGTTATTCTTGTTATAAGATTTAATAAACACATTTTCATTGTGCTTTTTTGATGTACTATAAAAGAACTGCAAAGATTTCGAAACATACCGTAACTTTTAAGATATGATCCATCAGTCATCTCACATTTTATTCATCAGGTCCTTGTCGCCAAGTTCTCGTCATTATGAAATATATTTTTAATACTATCTATAGACAGACCTGGTTAAGGCGAATCGAATAAGTCCAAATCCAAAATGGGTTCACCAGCAGCATTTTAGCGTTACGTTTCCTATCTTTGAGCTCCATCATCAGACCAGCTCAGTTGTACCAGCAATATTCGGTGTTTTATTTTTTGGTCTCGCATATGTTTGAAAGTAAAATAAATACCCGTATAATATCGAGCTGATGACAAGGATCTGATGAATGAACTGAGAAGTGGCTGATCAGCATACCATAATTTACAACACCGCAACACTTCACTACTATGATTTAACTATTTTAAATTATTTTAGCATTACTTATTAGTTTAAAATGATAGTCAGTGTTTAAACCTACATACCCTCTAATGCATATTTGTGTTTGGTTGAAATGATAGTATAAATAATAATCATTTTGCCAAATAGTAATAATTATAACTGAATAAGCTATTAGCAGCTATTTTAATTAAGTTTTCTTGCATTAAGAAACCAGTATCATTTTAAGAAGTGAAAAGCTAACTTTAAAACGCTTAGTAAAGAGACTATCAAATTAATTAATCTTAAAGTTTTGAAATGAAATTGCATTTTTAAGACATTACCTACTGTTTTAACTTTGTTTTGCTGACTTAGTAATTTTTGTGTTTATTGTGAAAAATTTAATACTGATTTTTGTATTCGTTGATCATATAATTCATTCAAACATCAATTCCTAAAACTTGATTTAAAAAAACTCTTTGTCTAGAATATAAAATGATATTAAAACATAAAATCTTAAGATGTAACTTGAAGGAAAACAAATACCAAAAAAAATGAAAAAACTAACTGTCCCAAGAGTGTGTAATAAGAAAGATAATAAGAAACAATGACTTTATTTTGGACGACGAAAAGATGGGACTAAGTAGAGACTAAGATAAGAAAAGAACCTGCTTCCTGTAGAGATATATGTCAAGATAAAGGGTTGAAATTTTAAATCCCTTCTTATGATAAAGCTTATTTAAGTACTATAACTTACAAGAGTTTTACGGAGATTGCGTTTTATTTTTAAATTTGAACGAATAGCTTATCTCATTTCGAACTTTTTTGAAAGATCTATGAAATTGTCATTACTTTTTAATCTGCTAACACTGTTTGTCATTAAATTTAATACTTATTGGAAATTCGAATAAGTTTTAAGAAGAAAATTAAAAATTATAATAAAATGGCTCTGTGGTCTAACGGTCCAGGTGTCAGACTTGACTTTATGAGGTCCTGGGTTTGAATCCCGGGTCTTGCAACAAAAAGAAAAAAGGGTTTTTCCAATATTCTAATTAAAAAAATGTTGCTCGGGATTAGATATGTGTCCGGTAATACGCTTGCCACCTATCACATTGTGGGACTTAGTGTCTTCGACTAGTCGTGGGTGCCCTAGTTTTGCCTCTGCCTACCTCCTCGGGGATATGGGCTTGAAGATACTTTTTTACTTTTATTTAATAAAAAAATTACATCACATACATGCGGAATAATTGTTATTGGTGGCAATTTTGTTGCGCACCCACTAAACTAATTTTAGGTTATTGCTGTCTTCTTTCAACGAAAGTAATAGAAAAAGACATAACACTTTTAGTGCTGCCAGATTAGTTGGTACAGGACATATCTACAGATGTTTAACATATCACACGGAAAACGTTGATTAAAAATATCTCAATGTGACATTTTCGTACTAATCTGACATGTCTAAAATTTTTCATCTCTTTTGTTTTTGTTTCATTTGAAAGAGATAGCATACATCTAAAACAAGTTTATATTGTGAACAGCATAATCACCGCCATTGTCGTTGAAAATTTGTGTGGTCATAAATTATAACACAAATGACTATTTTATGACTTGACAATATACAATGATTGATCACGAGTGGAGAAACTTACAGTCGTCCGTCAGTAGGACATCGTTAATGTATGCCAGCAGGGAGATAATCGTGGCACGTGTTGATTTATGGCCGACGAATAGTTTTGGTGTGTTAATTAATGTTATTAACCGAGTTCAAAAAAAAACGAGTAGGTTATCAATTGAGCCGTTATATTTTTTTTTATGTATAAACACCGATTTCTCCGTAGTTCCTAAACCGATTTACGTAACTCTTTTTTTGTTTGATGCGGAATAGTTCGAATGGGTCCCATTAAATTTGATTTAGGTAGACGCATTGGTTTTTATTTTATGAACCTTTTTTTGCCTATTTTCACCTATCTCGATGTTATTTTTTATCAAATTTAATCATATTAGCAATAAACTAAAAAGTATTAAAAAAAAAAACTACGTTAATTAAAACCGACTTCAAAACTAAAACGTAAAAAATAATAAAGATTTAATATTAATTATATACTACCTATTACTAATATGTGCTATTAAATAAATATTTTTTTTAATTAAATTAATATTACATCTTTATTTTTTTTCTTTTTAGTTTTGAAGTCAGTTTTAATTAACGTAGATATTTTTATTTTCTTCATAATGAAATTGCAAAATTGTCACTATGATACCTTGTTACCTACTCGAGTATTTGATATTATTATCTGAATATGATGACCTTAATTTATCTTGTTTAAGTATTTTGTTATTGTTAGAATGAATAATATTGTGAGAATGGTCGCCTCTGTGGTCTAGCGGTCCGGGTGTTGGACTTGACTGCATGAGGTCCCGGGTTCGAATCCCGGGTCGGCCAACACAAAAGAAAATAATTTTCTAATAAAAAAAGTTGGTCGGGATTGGAAATGTGCCCGGTTGGCGATAGGCTTGCCACCTATTACATTGTGGGACTTAGTGTCTTCGGCTAGTTGTGGGTGCCTTGGTTGTACCTCTGCCTACCTCTTCGGGGATACTTTTTTTTCTTTTTTTTAGAATGAATATTTAATGGTTGAATCGTGGATTTGCATGTAACAACTGTTTAGTAATTTTCTGGAGTCTATTTTTTTTTTTACATTGAGAACACGAGTATGCAACTCTTAAAAAGACAGTAAACAAGCACGTTGCTCTCCTGATGGTAAGAGACAACCTTGCTTATATAAAGATTTCAATTAAAAAAAAAGTAAAAAAAAGGTATCTTCACGCCCATATCCCCGAAGTGGTAGGCAGAGGCACAACCAGGGTACCCACGACTAGCCGAAGATACTAAGTCCCATAATGTGATAGGTGGCAAGCCTATCGCCAACCGGGCACATATCCTGTCCCGAGCAACATTTTTTTTTATTAGAAAAGTGGAAAAATCCAATTTTCTTTTTGTTGTTTCTAACCCGGGACCTCAAGTAGTCAAGTCCAACAACTGAACCGCTAGACCACAGAGGCGATTTAAAAAAAAGGTTTTTGAAATTGTGAAAACCCCATACATATTACTCCCTAGTTTAACACTTACTTGAAAAAAAAAAGCTAGATGAACCTATGTAATTTACATGCATATAATTAAAACGGCCTTAAAAAAATAACATGGTTATAAATTATTTGACTGAGATAATTCTTTTATGATTTTACAATATCTAAGTGACTGATGGTTAGTAGAGCAACTTGCGGTCGTCCGTCAGTAGGACAGCGTTGATGTATGCCAGCCGCGCGATAATCATGGCGCATGTTGATTTATGGCCGACAAATAGTTTCGGTGCGGTAATTAACGTCATTTCCTTCATATTGAAATTGCAAACTTGTCACTATGATACCTAATTATTCTAACATTTGAAATATTATGTGCATATATTGTGTTTGATTTATTTTGTAATATTACTTTAATTAACATTTTATGATTAAACCTGGGATAATAATATTTTGCGGCTGTAAAATTTAAAGTTATAATATGATATGTTTTTTGAAGTGAAAACTTCTTTAGCTGCGTTGCGTACTTTTGTTTGGAATGGGTAAAAACTTCTAAACTCTCGTCAGGCCAGGTGACCTCATCGAAAATTCGTAAGACGCCGCACGAATGTTCGTGTTGTCATGTTTGTTTTCGATAGCGCAATAAACGAATATTGAATTCTACAGCATAAATTATAGTACTTTCATACTGATAATTAAAGCAATTCGTGCAAAATTATTCCCTAACCATTCCAAAATATCAAAAATGCACAACTTTAATATTCAAGTTTTCACTTCTGCCGGTATTCCCGGAGTGCAACCCGTTTTTTAACTGTTAGAGCTGGTCCGTCATTATCGTAATCTGAGTATAAATTCTAGTTGTTGCTTATATTTAAACATAAGAAGGGTTTTCACTATTTCTTTAGCAACTCTTTCAGTGAGTCTGTTGGTACACATTGCATGTTGTGAAAGAAAGAACTACCATTGAATACATGCCACAAAAATAATTGAAACAAGTTACAACGTATTACTTATGTTTTAAGTTTCTACTCGTAGTTATTTCGATGACAGCTTCTCGATTTAAATTTTGATTGAGATTGCAAAAATCAGAAAGAATCGAATTTAAAATCTAAGATTAATTAAAATCAGAGATCGGGGATGTTTTTGACTAATAACGACAAGTCACTACAAAATTGGGAATTAAGAATTCATATTGAAACAGATAAAACACAATAAATTGAATTTCCAATCTTTATCGTCGGCACTTAGTGGAATTAGGCATTTGGATAAGGACTTAGATACTTTCGTTTACCTTCTATATAATACAATCTAATTGAAAATGGAAATATATAATTCTAATCTTTCAGGTCACCCTTTACAAATATTCATAACTAGTCTTCTGAGCACAAGTAATCAAAAAGACTAATATTTTATTAAACAACTAACAGCCTAGTCAACATTACACGGTTGGACAAACTGTTATGTTATCTTACATACAAACCTTTCTTTTGAACCACTTTATTTAATTAAAATGAACATCAATATCCGGTCGTATTTTTAAAGATTTAAAATACATATAGACAGACTTTAAGCTACTTTTTTTCGAACTTGTAGTTAGTAAACGGATTAATTCATTTGCATTTTTCCTTTGAAAAATATTTTTGTTATGATATTGAAAGGCAAACAAACATCAGATTTTCTAATATTAAGAAATTCACGCCGCCTTGAGACACGAAAGGTGATAATGGTGCGCTGCCAACCTGAGATCGGGATGTTAGGCCTAGAGCAAAAGTAAGTTTATCGGCTACCTTACCCTCCAAACCGGAACACGTCAACGTCAAGCATTGGACGTTATGTTATCAGGAATAGGTAAGGCGGTAGTACCAATCCGGACGAGTCTAGTAAGAGCTTGAAAATCTGGAAGTCACGGTACCATCGACGTGGAACCGTGGTGGAGATTTGGACAAGCCCGTAATGTGATAATATATTTCGTTAGTAGCATCGGATTTATACTTGCTTAGCCATACAAAACAAACCTCTTATATGAGGAGAATAATATTGTTAAAGTATGTTCACGTCTATATCCCCGAAGATGTCAGCAGAGGCACAACCAGGGCACCCACGACTAGCCAAAGACACTAAGTCCCACAACATGATAGGTGGCAAGCCTATCGCCAACCGGGCACATATCCAATCCCGAGCAACATTTTTTTTTAATTAGAAAATTGGAAATACCACATTTTCTTTTTGTTGCCCGACCCGGGATTTGAACACGGGACCTCATGAAGTCAAGTCCAACACTTGGACCGCTGGATCACAGAGGCGATATTATTATCATTTTATTTATATTTCCTAACGCCAAGTCCCTTACGTTCTAAGCGCAGACTCCTCCGCATCAATTCCTATTTCATATAATCACATGCCAGTGTTTCTCCAGTCGCCTACATTCATCCACACTCCCATTGCATATCTGTTTTGGCCCTTACGATTGCCATTATTTCCACATATCCTAAGCAATGAAGCAAGCCCTTTCACATTTTTACACCAACATTTTTTTTTCAATCCCACTCTTTCTCGGACATACATCTGTTACATATGAGGTCAACAAGTGTACCTCCACAGATTTACCGTAGCACTCTCATTTCGGTCGTATTTATCCTACTCACATTTTTTCGCATTTTGTTTTTTTATCACAATTACTCATATATTATGTAATACCCATAGATTGGTCCATATTGTATCATCTGTCCATGTAAAAAAACAAAGGAAAAAACGAAGATTAAATAAGACATTAAACAAACAAGAAACGTTTACTTTCCTATGTGTATGTGGCTTTTATCCTGATTGCTGAGCAGGAGCAATTTACGTGTTTATGGAAGTATTCAATGTTTTGTATAAAGTAGGGGCCCTAATAACAGCGGAATAATCTTCCAGATATATTTTGTAACACACATAAGGTGTAAGTAAAACTTGCAAGACATCATACTAACTGTACCAGAAAATTTCATAACAGCGATATTTTTACTTAATTAAAAAATAGCAGTTTCAAGCTATTAAATAATTGATAATTGAAATTGGTACAATCTTGAGCTATTAAGTGGTATAAACAATCAATTACGTATCATGTTCAATATGACCTATTTTAACGTAACTTTAAAATCTACGTTATACTTCCAAATTACATTACAACTGTGAAAAAATTTTAACCTCAAGAAAACTACATGAAATGTTCCTAAAAATCATTTGGATTATGTCAGCTTAAAAACAAAAAGATCCGCATCGACATCAGTCAATCCGTTCAAAAACAGTAATACCACAGACAGAGAGACATGCGCACAAATATATCTTGAAGCTATAAAACACCTCATTTCTGTCAGGGTTAAAAGATATAAATAAACAAAAGATTATAAGTAAGTCTATTTGTCCCGGTTCTGCCGAAATTCGATTTGCGGGTGCTCTATGACCCTTGAAAATTATCGCAAGTTATAATATTAATCCCTTTTTTACCTAGAGATTGCCATATCTAAACAAAGAGAACATTTATTAAATTATTTATTGTAATGGCTGGCTTGGTTTGAAAACGGTAGTAGTTTACATTAAAAAGAATTTAATTTATTTATATTCTAAAATTGTTTATGAATAACAATTAATCTTGCAATGAATATTAAATTATATGTTGTTAACTAATTATTTTTCTCAAATATTAAAATTTGTCCACACCTCCAAGTTGTAGAATATATGTTGTAATATTAAATAATTCAGTAAAATCTTTCTAACACACATATTCCGCAAACAAATTTCTTCCATATTAACGGACGTAACAAGATCCGTATATTTGCAAGCAAAATTTATTTCAATAATGAATAAAGCATTATATAGGATGGGTCCTTATTCAATAAAAAACTATTAAAACTTTAGAGTTAGTTCGCAAAATTTAGTTTAACGTAATGATATAATAAATAGTAGACGTGTCTTTAAATATCTTTCGACAAAAGAATTTATCAAAAAATATCTAGAAACTGGACTACTTAAAAATCTGAAGCTAAGGTTAACAAACTACTTAAAGTACAGATGGCCAACTTAAAATGTGGAATTTGTTCCAATTTGTCATTTGGACCGATTTAGTTAAAGTTTTGTATGTATATTATATCAATGGTCTTATGGATAGTTTGAAAGTACAAAAGAACTTGGTAAATGGTGCTAATGACAGTACGAATTTAGGCGGTACGAAGTTTGCTGTATCATCTTATTTGTATGCAAAAAATTAATTCCCGTTCTCGCATATTGATTGGTCGTCGCATATTGGACTAATTTGGTTTATTATTTTATTGTGTGTTAGTTATTGTCAGAAAAGGCGTCACATGAAAAGAAAATAAGGACAAATAATACTTTAATTTTCCTCTTATTAGCTTGCTAGTAATATCAAGCGATACGAAGTTCGCCAGGTAGGCTAGTTGTTTATAAAAAAAAACGTCTTAAATAATATATTCAAGTTTGTAATCGATTTGATTATAACGTATATATTAAATATAAATTTTAACACTATAGTTCAACGTGATGCTAAATAAGAAAAATATTTACCGTTTACCGAATACCGTATCCGCTGTTAATCTGTCGCTGTCATGGGCAAGTGCGTGCCACACAAAACATAACATTACGTGGTTACGCGCCATTAGCGGATATTTCGCAGCTTCACCCTATCTCAATACTCTGGTTATTATAGGAGTAATTTTGTGGGAATGGGTTTCCGGACTTTCCTAT
>NJDC01000597.1:137145-163625 GCA_002245475.1 Calephelis virginiensis | reverse complement strand
TTCTTACCATCAGGAAATTCGTCTGCTTGTTTGCCTTCCTATAACATTAAAAAAAAAAAACTTTAGTCCGTGTTTAGTTATTACTAAACACGGACTAAAGTTTTTTTTTTGGAGTAATGCAATTTATAATAATGAAATTTGAGTACTAAGTGCATGGGGTCACTTCATAAAGCAGTCAGCTTTACGTATTTAAGACATATTAAAACACTGTCTTGCTTTACTTAGTACATAAATATCAGAGTTTAGTAACTATTGTACTATAGGATTTTAAACTTAAATCGTCGCGAATTAATAACATTTTTAATTATTTATACGGGATACTCACGATTAATATCGACAAATAAAATAAAAAGAGATCGTGAGTATCCCGTATAAATAATTAAAAACTATTGTACTATCTTTGCCAATACTTATTAAGAGGCATTGAACCTTTCCTTCCAATGATTCCATAACAAATACTTTTAGTAAAATTATAAAGTAGTAGTAGTAGTATCTTCACGCCCTTATCCCCGAAGGGGATGGCAGAGGTACAACCAAGGCACCCACGACTAGCCGAAGACACTAAGTCCCACAATGTGATAGGTGGCAAGCCTATCGCCAACCGGGCACATTTCCAATCCCGACCAACATATATAAATATATATTAAATATATATTATAAAGTAGTGATTTCGGTACATTGAAAATATCAAAAAAATTGCAGGCTACTAAAAAGAAGCAGCAGAACTGACTTGAGTGTCTATTTGTCTGTGTCCCGCCATTCACGCCGAATTTACAGAACCAACTGTAATAAAACCTAGCTAGTAGGTATTTAATGTCCTGAAAAAGGTTATTGAATACTTTCTATCCAGCTTCCTAATGTCATAAAAAACCATAATCGATTATTTTTTAATAACTGAAAACAACAAATGCACTACTACTGCTACAAGTATTATTGACCTAGTACCGGTATAAAACCAATAAACTAATTATACCGGTACTAAATCTAGCATCGATACTAAAAGTACAGGTAAAGCCTTTGGTATCGGTATTGCAGGAAGTTACTACCGGTTCTCAAAATACCTTTATTTCAAGCCCTAGGTAACACGCCGTTACCCGTTATTTTACAGATTGTTCATGTCTCATTGTCTTTGTAATAAGGACTTTTTTGTTAAAGTGGGTTACCAGATTTCTTAATACGAGTGCAATATTTTGTGGTATTGGAAGGCAAACAAGAGATGGTTTTCCTGATGGTGAGAAATTCACGCCGCCAAGAGACACCAAAGGTGGTAATGGTGCGATGCCAACCTGAAGCAGAGATGTAAGGCCTCAAGCAAAAGTAAGTTTACCAGCTACCTTACCCTCCGAACCGGAACTCGTCATAACGTTATGGTGGCAGGAATAGGTAAGGCGGTGGTACCAATCCGGGCGAGTCGCTGCAAAACTCTACCACTAGGTAGTCAAATACTACTGACTAGGTAGTCAAATGTCACGGTGTTAGCGACGGTATGCCTATGCTCGCCTTTTACGAGCTGCCTAGCAGGAAGGCGGATGGTCTATTCTGCAAAGAAGCAAGGACCAACACGGGGAGATATATTTTAACAGCAAAACAGTTTTGTGGACTGAGTTCAAAATTTGTTAAAAATTTAAAAGTTTTTTTGAGTATATGCAAAAATATTGGTAACATGGGTCTTGGTTCAAATTATAAATACAAAGACGATGTTTCACATGTATATGGAAATAGACATTGAACAGTAGTTCTAAATCCACGAAATGAAAAGGATGCGCAAACATTATGCAGCAGGGATGTTTCAATAAAACCGGTTCTACGATTGTACTGTCAAAATTTCGTATTCCGTGCTGTTAGAATACACGCTGATTGCATTCTTTCTTTATTGTAAGTTTGTTAGAGTTGGCAGCGATAGTTGTATAGTTTGGAAACATATTATATCTGTTCATATAAAGTTATATTCAATTATTTTTCTTATCAAATCCCAGTAAGATTAAAATGAATTTGTATGGTGGCTGTTTGTCAGTGATTCTTAAATTAACGTAATTTTTTGAAGTGGAAACTACTTTAGCGGCGTTGCGTACTTTTTTGGAATGTGTAAAAACTTCTAAACTCACGTCAGATTGTCAGAACGTAAGACGGCGCACTGCGCATGCGCGAATAAGACTGCGCGAGATCTAAAATAAAACGTAGGCTCATTGCTGTTTTTGTATTGCTTACATATTTCCGAACAGTATAGGATGCGCAATGAATAATACGCCGCAATATACCTGCCATTGCGTTCTTACAGTTAACATATACGTAAAATATCAACAGACATTGCTCTATTTGTTCCATCATCCATGGAGTCAAAGCTATGCGGTGTGAATGTAAGACGGCATTTGTGTATAATATAACCCCTTGGTCATCGACTGATGAAATTGAAGCTATATAATTCGTTTGTTTCTTTTAATATTATTTCATTTTATTTATTAAAAACATAAAATTTAAATATTTTGGATATAGCGAAGTTTGTTATTAAAATATCATAGGTCAGCATCATGATATTATTTGTTTTAAATGTTTTTAAATACTTTTTACAAACAATGTATACATTGTACTTTGTAAAAACAACTGATTAATAACGTTTAGTCTGTTTTTATTTTTATTCAACAAAACTCTCGGTTTGTTGCTTTTTCGCAGCTAAACTGCTAAACTTAACCGAAATTTTGATGGAATTTGGTATGCATATAGGTTCAAATTCAATCGTAGACTATTTTTTTCAAATCGACCCCCCAAACGTGAAACACAACTAAAGTAGGGGACGGAAGTTTTTAAGAAAATCGTTACTGTTCTATGATGTCGAAGTAGCGAGAAAACAGCTAGTTGTATTTAATAAATGCATTTGCTCCTTTGCCTTCAATTCCTATAAAAACCGTCTGGGTAAAATATTTACAACAAATTGCCATTTTCTTTTAAAAGTAAGGCATACGCAGAGTGGAGAGACGAAAAAATGTGAACTTCGCAAACGATGTCCAGTCCGAAGCCAATTAAATTCCACTGACATCTCTTTGAAGTCGAACCTCTCAAAATACTTTCCACGACGATCCATTTCACTGTTGATGAAACATTAGGTTTTTGCTGTACTTGTATATTTATCGCTTGAAAAAAAGTATCTTCACGACTATATCCCCGAAGTTAAAGGCAGGGGACCAACAAGGGCAAATACGACTATCCGAAACAACTTACTCCCATGATGTCAGATGTGGCAAGCCTATCGCCAACCGGTCACATATACGATCCCGGGCAACGTTGTTTTTCCTAGGAAATTTCTTTCAGAGATCGTATTTGGGACCGCCTGCAGTCAAGTCTTACAGTGGACTGCTGGACAAAACATCGAACAATCACATAGCACCTGATAGTAACAGTCAACAGTGGTCAGACACCATAAATATTATTCAGTGGACCTTAACAAGACACTGTCATTATAACGGCAGGAATAGGCAAGGCAGTGTTACCCTGATGACTGATCAATGACTTACTTAACTTATCCTTGCGTCTTACGACCTGGCAAACAGAAACTTATTGTAATTACAGGCTGTCATTACTAATTTAGTTTAAATTGTTCGATTTTAGTTAGTGTTGGATTTATTTCATGTAATTTTTTCTATACATTTTTTTTAATAAATACTAACATTTTTTCGAAAGAGAATTTGTAATATATTTTTACTACTTCAAAATAAGACTTTGACAGTTAATTTATACCACCACTTTACGTCTAGGGTGTTATGTTTGTTGTGAATTTATGAAATAAAGGTTTTATTGTCGTCCATTTTACGCGAATTTTATTAGCACGTCCAGTATATAACCCTGTTAGACCCTTATAAGTTTAGTTGTAAAGTTTATTGTTTAAATACGTTGGATATTAAACAGTCCATTTACTAAAATAGTAAATACAATGACAAGCCTTTTACATTTTGACAGTTGTATAAGTAATTGTTTTATCTGTAATCCTCTCCCTACGTCACTCAAAGTGTAACGACACATCGTGTGAAAATACGCAATGAATGCTTAACGAGATAACTTTTAGACATTATTGAACTAGCACAAGCAAAACGTGTTTGGATACACTTGTATATTGCACAATTGTATTAAAGTAAAACTGTATTTAATTTTTTATCAAAATATATCTATTTTGATAAATATTTCAAACATGACAAGAAATCAATTATGTTCTTACAAATAATATTAGTTATAACCGTTTAAGATTGAAATACATCGCAAAATAAGTAGTTCTTTTGAATGAATGTTGTTATCATTAAAAATCAATATTTGTAAATATGTTATTGAAATAAAATAATATTTAAATGCAAATCTTATGGGTACGTTTCTAAATTGACCGTCCTTTAGTATATTTGTAATAAGCCATTGGGATAAGAATTATGAACAAGATCTTTTGTATAAAATGTTTTCAATATTTTGGTTAAAATGGAGGTAAAATGAAATAGTAATAACAATAAAATTTGTTTGCGTCAGTTCAAGTGATGTGCTGTTAAATTAAAATAGAAACTGTAAGCCCTAAATAATTGAGTACAGGTAATTTATTTTTATTACAGAGCAAGTTTAATTAACGCCCTTTTGAGGTCCAGTAATCCTATTAATATTATAAATGCGAAAGTTTGTAAGTTTGTATGTATGGATGTTTGTTACTCTTTCACGCTCGAATGGCTGAACGGATTTGTCTGAAATTCGGAAGACAGATAGATTGTGACCTGGATTAACATATAGGCTATTTTAAATCCCGATCGCACACCGGGTTTCTGTGAAAACGCGGGCGAAGCCGCAGGTAGCAGCTAGTAAACAATATTTCTTTGAACTGACTTTGATTTTATTTGATTATTTATTTATTAAATTCTTTATAATAATCTAATGTTGGGCTTCAAAACTTATTTTTAAACAAATGTTAAAGTAAGAGTAAAGGTTAATGTATCAATCTGTATCACAATACAATAAATGAAGATAAACTCCCGTAAGGGACTTGGCGTGAAGATATGTATGTATGTATGTATGTATGTATGTAAGATAAATTAGGTTTAACTTGGTATTATAGTACTAGGTTGAAGTAGTAGCATCTGTTTATTAATAAGACTTGGATGGGATAAAAAGGATAATTTTATAAATTTGATGAAGGGATAAACGGGATAAATTTGCCTTCCAGCATTTTAACTACCTCACACAGAAATTGTACCATAACTTCACTTCGTTACACAAACTTATACTATAGTATATTAAAATTGTGCCCTCTGTGGGGTCTAGCAGTCTAGTATTAGTGTTGACTTTATTTGGTTCTGGGTTAAATTCTTAGGTTGGACAACTTAGAATTTTTTTTTAATTTTCTAACTAAAATAACTTGCCCGGTATAGGATAAAGATACAGTGATCGTGATAGATGTGACACCTATTACCAACCGGGCCCTTACCCAATTCCACGTGACATTTATCACACTGTGGGACATACGGCTAGTTTCCGAAATGCCAATCAATTTTAATTTACGATTTATCCTTTCATAATAGCTGTATAACATTACTTCGGCTTAAACTCCTAAATACTTCTAAACCGAGCTCATGCTAGGAAGGGAAAAATCGTAAATTAAAATTAGTGGTGTTTTGGGAACTGGCCGTCAGTGCATTTGGTTAATCATTGGTACCCGTCTCTCTTTTTTGGCTCTTGGTCGTAAAGCTATTATATGGATGGAATTTAAAATAATCTGAGTTACTTAGTGCTAATTAGATGGTACTATTCGCAACTACTATTGTGGGTAGAAAGGTATGTATTCAAGAATCTTGATATGACCCTTGGATAATGCTTTAGCAAAATGTCAATCTAGTCTCTCTGGGTTCCTTCATCTGCCATTCTTACAACGTAACCGAATAAGCGGAGCATGCCCTTTCTCATTTTAACACCAACTCTTTCTTTCAGTCCCACTCTTTTTCGGATTTCACTTTTTATGTTATATATTATATATGTATGTTAGCAAATAAGCACATAAGCTCATATAATAACATTAAGATAAGCACAAAAGTAAAAATATCTTCACGCTCATATCCCTGAAAAGGTAGGCAGAGGCACATACCAGGGCACTAAGTCCCACAACGTGATAGGTATCAAGCCTATCGCCAACCGCGCACATATCCAATCCCGAACAGTATTTTTTAATTAAACAATTGGAAAAAAACATTTTTTTTTTGCCCGACCAGGGATTCGAACCTGGAACCTCATGCAGTCAAGTCCAACAACAGAACCACTAGATCACAGACAAAATTATGCAAAGCGAGTATAGCATTTTGACTCATAATCTCGCTCTGATATAGCTTACCTAACGCTCCATTCATATTATTCCCTGCACACACTCTCCTCTCTACATCCGCGGTGTACCTTTGATCCCTGCTACAAGCTCAACCATGATATACAATTTTATTCACTTGTTCTAGCACTACATCACCAACTACAACTCTTGTATCATATCTGTATTATAGCTACATATCTTTCAAATACCATTATTTGGATTTCGCTCGCATTCAAATGTAAGCCAATTTCTTGACAATCACCTTCCATAACTGTGACCACTGTAACCACTCTAAAGGTATAACATCATCTGCATAAATAAGGCAGTTCATTTGCATATTCATAAATCGTAACCAATTTTAATATACCGTCACGCCAACAATTCCGTGGACAGCTATAACTATCTAGTATCTACTAACCAAATTATCAAACAGTACTTGTAGCTTCAAGTACTGTTTGATAATTTGGTTAGTAACTAAAAAACTTGACCTTGAACAAAACATTTGACTTAGGTGTCAATATCTTCTGAAGGAATAATATTGTTATTTTTATATGATAGTACTTCTCTTGATAAAAAGAGACAACCATGGCGACTATAGAATATAAATACGTCTGTTTGCATATTGCAATACACAGTTACAACAGAGATAAATCAAAGGAGCGTCAGCCATCCTCATGTAGAGTCAGCTTGAATTTGTGACCCGAATATAATTTTGACTACCCTCTTACATAATATCTTTATGAAGCCGACTGTACCTTTTTCGAATGTGGTCTTCAGCTCAACCTATAAACTTCTTGGTATCTACAAAATATGTGCAGATAAAAAAATGTATAGTCAATAAAATTTGATTACATCGTCAATTGAAAAGAAGCTTTTTTTCCAGATTTAAAAAGGTTCGATAGTCGTCGTATAGTCGAGATTTTCAATAATCTTATCAAGAACTGCGTTATTTCTGAGAAAATTACTTTCATTTCTCAAACGAAGTCTACTTTAAACGTTTAAAATAGAAGTGAGTTTTTCAGATGGTAGTTTATTCTTACAATTTTTATGTTTTATGAAAACTCTAATCTATATTACAATGTAATACAGTGTCTTAAATGGTAGTTTATATTCACGATTTTTTAATTCCATCTACAAAAACCCTTTATATGGAAAAGGTTTTTCAGATTTAAATTTAATTTAACAAAACCTTCTTATAGAACAAATGTTATTTTTAACAATATTTTGTTGTATGTGTAAAATCTTATTTATCAAATGCAAGTTTTCTCGCAAATACCACAATGTTAACCATGTTATGTTCACTTTCGAAATAAAATGTGTAATCTACTGTGTGTAAATTACTAGACTTTACATGGATTATGTAAAACAAAAGTACCAAGACATCTTTTGAGTTATAGAAATACAAGTCGTAGAGTTTCGTCCGACACGATGTTGTGTTTCGGTTCTGAGTGTAACTATGTATCCGATAGCCTCGCACATGAGACCCAACTCTCCAGCTACTGGACACACCTATAACATATTATATGGAATACATCTATATATAAAATGAAATCGTGTTAGTTACACTTGTATCTCAAGAACTGCTGAACTGATTAGCTTTAAAAGAGGTAGCTTTAAACGAGGAAGAGTACATAAAATATTTATATCCCTTTTGACTGTGAAGAAGCCAGGAAAAGCAACATTTTAATTTTTCCTGTACAAACTGAACCGGTGGAATGAAGTTTGCCAGGATAGCTAGTAGTAAATAGATATATAAATATAAATAGATGTCAACTTGTGTTATGACTCCAGTTAGAGACCCGCAAACTGGCGTTTTTCAAGCCTCTTTGTGATGCAATCTTGGTATTTAACAATCAGGGTTATCTCTTACCATTCGTAGAGGCGTGTGTTTGTTTACACTGTATTGATCTCAGCAGTTTTCTTAAAGTAGGTATCTTCGCACTCGTATTCCAGAAACAGTATCTAGAGTTGCAAACATCGCACTCTCGTTTACCTGATCGTATCTAAAACACTTGTTCACAAAATATGGCTGGTGGCAAATGTACCTCCGAGAGATATTTTAATAGCTTGCCACGGGAATCAAATCCATACACAGAGAGAGATTTTTTAAATTGTTGTTATTATTTATTAGCCAACCCGACAAACTTCGCTTATTTGCTAGTCGATACTCTCAAACAACCAATGAAGAGAGATTTCGGCAAGAAGATATGTAATGTATAATTAAGATATGTAGTATATGTAAGACGACTTGTATGTTCAAATGTTTCTTTTCCGGATTTCAAGTTATTTGGTCACTTTATACTTGTAAACTCTAGAATTTCCAAGCTACAAAATTTATGACTTGAAAAAACGAACAATAGTCTGTAAAACACTTAGTACTACCAAAAAACGACCAAGTGCAAGTCGGACCCATCATTGTATATATATAAATAATTGGAATCTCGCAATCAGCTTCAATGATTTCAATGAAATTTAGTATGTAGGGGGTTTGGGGGGCGATAAATCGATCTAGCTAGGACTCATTTTTAGAAAATGTAATTTTGTTCTTGTTTAAACTGGAAAATATAACTCTTCCTGACATCTATTGGCGAATAATAATACTATTTTTTGTGAGCAATAAAGTTGTTCCAGAAGATGGCGTTGTTAAGTGACTCGAAGTCAATGAGTGTTTGCTAAGAAATTTTATATTATGGGTAAAACTTAAATACCTATAATTTCCAAAAAAAAAACAACTTATAAAAAATACCGAGCTAAGCTCGGTCATCCGGGTACTGATTTATGATGTATTAAAAAATCACTAGATCTCATTTAAACCCGTGTAGGTGGAAGGTTCTACGATAATGTACGTCAATAATTTTTAGTGCATTTATTTATCTTGGTGTAGAAATTACAGGAGAAGGGACATAAATTTTGCTACTTTAGCACGCAAACCATTTTGAAAAAAAAATATGCTAGAAATTTCATTTCACACGAATGAGTTTGATATAAAAAAACGAGTTTCAGTTCTAAGTATGGGGAACCTTCAAAATTAATAGTTTTTTTTCTGTTTGTGTGAAAATTTTAGTGCGATTCACAGAATACATCTATTTACTAAGTTTTAACAGTACAATTGTAAGAGATTCGGAATAAGTATCTGTGACATTCGTACGGATAGACAGATAAACAGACATGTTGAATCTATAAGGGCTTCGTTGTTTTCAATTTGGCCACTGAACCCTAAAAAAGAATAAAGTAAATCCGACTACGCGTTAATGAATTATAGCTAGATTTACATCCCACTTTTTACTATCTATAGGAACCCTACGAGAACCCCTTTATTAGTGGGATCAAAAGTATTCTATAACATTCCTCTGATCATGAAGTACCTACAAAAAAAATCTTTACCGTCGGTTTAATAGATTCGGTGTAAATCGCGGTCTGAATACAAACAGACAGACACAACGAAAAACAAAATATTAAAAAATGCTAATAATGTGTTTACAGAAAAAGACTATAATATATACTGGGTATAACTGTTTTGTTAATTATCGTAAAGAGAAGATTCTAATAAAAAGAAAAGTGGGAAAGTTGCCAAGAACGCTTGAACGGATGAACCAATTTTGCTAATTCTTTTCTTACTATGTTAGTTACTGTCAGGAGTAGATTCAAATGAAGAGAAAAGCCAGAAAAGTAGCAGGATACATAGATAAAACAGTACTTTTTTCCACTACAATAAACCGATACGAAGTTCGCATAGTCAGCTAGTTGTAAATATAAATGTATGTATAGAGTTTGTAATTCCAGTAAATAATTATCATCTTTCTTAATGACACTTTTCAACTTCGAACCCTTTAAATACATAAAATTAACATTATGGGATCGGCAGAAAACTAAGCGAAGAAATCAAAAGCCCATGAAATAAATCATGTCACTTACAGAGTTTAAAAGCTCGGGTGACTAATGGGTCCCTTTTAAAAGGGTTCCGGTCTAAAAACCTTTGATTTCAATACACAGTAGATTTATTTTGTTAAAAGGAAATAGCTATAACGATATATTGCACAATTCTTATGAGTTTTCTACTCGATTTCATTGATTAATCGCTTCTGTGGTATAATGGTTCAGTGTTGGTGATGACCACATGAGGTTTCTCCTTTCATTCCCAGGTTGGAGCTTGTGTATCGTGCTATGTACTTATGTGTCTGTATATGTGAATGTATATGTGTGAGTATGCGTGTCTGTATCCGATTGGCAATGTGTTTATTCAAATCGAGTTGTGATACGGTAGTGTATGGTAGATAGGGTAAAACTCGATCTTTAAAATTTTTGTTTTATATATAATAAGTACTAACCTAGTAGTCAAAAAATAGTATATAAAATACAATATATTTAATTAAGTTAGATATTTGCACACCACAATGTGGTAGAATATGTTGGTATGAATAAGTATTCCGTAACAACTTTTAAACACTCATATTCCGCAAATAAATAAATTTCATTTCATTTCATTTATTTTCATTCCATTACTAAATACATTAGGGTCATTTGGGCTACCAATACAATTTTCTGTATATCTGAGTAGGTTTTTGGACGTTGTTAATAAGTATCTTCTTCACGCCCATATCTCCGAGAGGCACAACCAGGGCACTCTCGACTAGCCGAAGACACTTAGTCCCACAAAGTGATAGGTGGCAAACCTATCGCCAACCGGGCACATATCCAATCTCGAGCAATTTTTTGTTAGATAATTGGAAAAACCAAATTTTCTTTCTGTTGCCCTACTCGGGATTCGAACCAGGGACCTCATACAGTCAAGTGTAACACCTGGATCGATAGACCACAGACCACTAATATAACTTAGCTAATATTTATTTTATATACTTTTCATTTGCTTAATTTGCGAAATTCAAATGCATCATTCGTACAGTTTTTTTTCCATTTAAATATTAATAAAAAAATATCCCTGGACATGTTACACAAATTGAACCTAACCCCAAAGTAAGCAAATTATATGCTTGTCTTTTGGGTATTAGTCGACGATTCTAATACATAGAAATAATTAAATAGATACCATAATAAATTTAATAAACATCCAGACCTGGAAAATGCAGACATCTAAATGTTTATCACACAAATGCCTGCCCCTGTCGGGAATCGAACCCGAGTCTCGTGGTTGGTCGATGTAGTTAGGCGTGTACGCTAGCCATTCGTCCAACGAGGCGGTCAAAATAATGGCAGTTAATTTAATAAATACGAAAGTGTGTTTTTTGTCTTTCTTTCATGTTGCAACTGAGCACAATTATAGTTTTTATGTGTGAAGAGAGAGCTAGCGAGTTTAAAATAAATTGATGAATAAAGAACCCACCTACATGAAGTTTTGTTATTGATTTTTTTCATTTTTATGTTAAAAAACCAATACATCTCTCCTAGTGGTAACAGAAAAATATTTATAGCCTGTAGGCACAATAGATAATTTTGTTGCATCTAAGGCCTCGTCTGCAAATTAACGATAATGAAAGCGTTAACGTTATAGAAACAGGGATATAATAAAAAAAATAAGAAATCAAACAAATTTTTAATAATTAAATATGTAAATCGAAGAAGGTATTGGAACGTTATTGACCTTTGGTAAAGAAATATACATCAAATTTTCCCAGGCTCCTTTGTAGAATAGACCATCTGCCTTCCTTGCCAGGCAGCTTATAAAAGGTGAGCATAGGCTTACCGCCACTAGCATCGTGACATCTAACTAGGTGGTAAAGCTTAGCAGCGACTCGCCCGGATCGGTACCACCGCCTCACCTATTCCTGTCGCCATAACGTCATGCCGTGTTCCGGTTCGGAGGGTAGCCCGTAAACTTGCTTTTGTTCGAGGCCTAACATCCCGGCCTTAGGTTGGCAACGCACCATTACCACCTTTGGTGTCTCTACGTGGCGTGAATTTTTCAAGATCAGGAAATCCGTCTGCTTGTTTGCCTTCCAATATCATAAAAAAAAACATCAAACTACCAATGTATGCTGTAAAAGTTGATTAAGTCCGTGAAGTGCTAAAACAGGAAGACACTGGATTTACCTGTAAAAGTGAAGAACAACGGGTATTTCAATAGAATAATGATAATGATTATGATGGTGACATTGATGATTAACAGAACGTTCCTTTTCACGTTTTATTGCAACGCGACACAAAACTCATGCAAGTAAACCGTGCTCGCTAAAACAAATATCGCATGCATAAAACTCAAAGAAGCTTTTCATAAGAAAATAGTCTAGAGGAGCTTTTATTCCAGCACTGAAAACATTATGCATCTGTCATGAAAGTTGTTTATTTCAAAACAATGAGAGTATGATGAGTGTGAACTAAGTGTGTTTATAGTCTGAAGAAATTATTATTTGAACAATAATTCAAGCATTATATTATGTGCTAATTACTATGTGCTTCATTTTTAGACACTTTTTATGGAAGCTTGTGTTGAGTTTTTTATGATAGTGGGAGGAAAAAAAACAGACGAATTTCCTGATGACAAGAAATTCACTCCGCCTAGAGACACAAAATGTGGTAATGTTACGTAGCCAACCTAAGGCTCGGATTTAAGGCCTCGAGCAAAATTAAATATACCGACTACTTTATACTCTGAACTGGAACATGTCAAGTTGCCTACCTAATCATTGATGCATTATTAAATGAAATAAACAAAAATGTACATACATTTCCTAGACCACAGAGGCAATAGTAAAAGCGATTTTTTTAAGTATTTATTGGTAATCAAATAATCCCATTTTTACTTAAAATAGACTTGTTAAATTAAAATGAAACAGAAAAATACAATTCAGAAAATATATTATTCGCATATTATATAATATTCGTACTTAGTCTGCCTCTGTGGTCTAGCGGCCCGGGTGTTGGACTTGACTGCATGAGGTTCCGGGTTCGAATCCCGGGTCGGCCAACAAAAAGTAAATTGGATTTTTCCAATTTTCTAATTAAAAAAAATGTTGGCCGGGATTGGAAATGTGCCCGGTTGGCGATAGGCTTGCCACCTATCACATTGTGGGACTTAGGTCGTGGGTGCCTTGGTTGTACCTCTGCCTACGTCTTCGAGGATATGGGCGTGAAGATACTTTCGTACATAATACATCCCAGCTCATAATTATTCATATATTAAGCTTTCAATTAAGCTTTTAGCAATTACAAGAGTAAATATACCATGATACAATATGTTATTACAGATTTGAATAAACATTTCGAATTAAGATTGCTGTAAGTAATTATTTAAATAACAATTGTGGATTTGCACAGTTCGGTAAGAGATTAAACTAGATATAAGTGAATGTTAAACTAACTGTACAAGTAGCTAAGGTTATAGCTCTCACAGACAGAGACGTCAATTACATTTTAAGTAGCAACTAAGCCAATACTTTGTATACAAAAATGTGACTTAATGATAATTAAATCTTAGTTGACGTCTAAGAGTACGCCGTCGAAGTTGCAGTCTTCTGAGTTTGAGTTAGAGTTTCGCAGCGACTCGCCCGGATTAGTACCACCGCCTTATCTATTCCTGCCACCATAACGTCCAATGCTTGCCGTTGAAGTGTTCTGTTTCGGAGTCTAAGGTAGCCGGTAAACTTATTTTGCTCGATGCCTTACATCCCGGCATCAGGTTGGTATGTGTTATACAAGTTACCCTCCATGTGTGCCAAATTTCATTGAAATCGGTTCCGCAGTTTTTGCATGAACGAGTTACAAACAAACGAACAAACAAACATACAAACTTTAACAATTATAATATTAATGGGAAAGGATATAGATTATAAATAAAAAAATAATGTTATAAAATGTATTTGTTACGGTTTTAGTAGACCGACTATATTTTGACGAGTAATGGCAACTTTAAATATTATTAGATATATGCATTTTTAAAATTGTGTATAAATAAGTAAGTATTAATTCAAAGTTTCGTTCATAATAATATGCTGATGTTGTAAATTTAAAATACATAAATATTATTGTGTGACCTAAATTTCCGTGAATCATCGTACTTTAACCCCAGCACACAGTTTCAACATTATAATTGAATAAATTTTCTTTTCTTTTCTAAGCTCACCCATACAAAATAGATGGTTTGAAAAACGTTTGTAATTAAATTCACTGCTAAATATATTTCTGTATAATTCAATAACAAAGTAAAATAATAAAGATAATAAATCGTGGATGTCACGCGCTCCCACAATACCGTTTAAAAGTACATCAGAAAAATACACACTGTCACAGTGTCATATACCAGTAACAAAAATCATACACATATTGCAATAAAACACGAAAACTTGAAGCATTTGAAATGTGATGATGGAAAATACATTTTCAAATAAGTAGGCGCTTGGAAAGAAAAGACAAAAATAAAACTTGTGGCCCCCACAAAAATCAAGAGAAGTATTATGATTGGTCAGTTAGTGTGAACTAAATCCTATTTTCCTATTCCTATATGAGATTGCAATAGAGTGGTTATCATAATCTCATAATAATTAATAGAGTCATTATGAGAATGTGCAAAAAATGAGACATAAGGATAGCGCCCACTGTTGACGGGGCGGAGCGTGTCGGGTCGGAACGCATCGCATTGCATAGAATACTGAGGCGGGCTGGGCCCCATCGCATCGGCGGATTTTTGTTACCGAGTGCCAAAGAGTAGAGCAAAACAAAAGGAAGCGACTCGATGTTAAGATCGTCAAGTATGGAAAGTGGCGCCTCTATTAGTTGTCATATGGAACTGTAACGTTAAAATGCCAAAAGTGCTATATTCTTAATAGTGATAATATCGTGATCTTTGGTCACCATAGGCCGCATAGGCGCAAATGCCTCGCAGAAATTCGCGCCGATGCGGCCCGGCACAGTGGCCGATTTTTTACAACAACAGGTATAAGAACAAAAAATTGCTATTTCGTTCTTGAGTAAAACATTATACATTTTCATATACACATATTTACTCGTATCAACTTCTGAATTAAGGAATCTAGCAGTGGTTTCAAGTTTCTACATCCGATTATGAGCTTTTAAAGCGCTAGAACACGACTCGACAAGATTTAAAATTTGCTTGATTTTTTTCGCGTTAAAAACCATGGTTTTCTGACAAATACCTCTGTAATAATAAGTCTTACGATACATTTTCATTTCAAATTAAATGCAACGTGCCTTATTAGCATATTTTATATAGAAATCCTTACCTCATCGTTAGAAAGATATATTTCCAAGTAGTTTTATTAACAATACACACTTATTTAAGACAAGCAAATTCAAACTTTGTATCTATGAAATAGGAAACATTTTCGGTATGATTTTAAAAATATTCATCTCGAATGCATTTACTAGTATGAGTAATGTCGTCTGTCCGTGCTCGCTCGTGTAGATCTCAAGTTTATTTCGATTTTGTGAAATTTAAGTTTTATCCTATTTATATTTTAAACAAATTCTATACCTTAGGGTTGCCAAAGTTTGTATATCATTATTTTTTATGATATTGGTAAGCCAGCAGACATATTACCCGATACCAAGAAAAACACATCGTTTGTAGATATTGAAACTGGAAATTGGCTTTGCTATTCTGAAAATGTAGTGGTCCGTATGAATATATATCTTCATACTGTCCCTTACGGGTTAGGCAGAAAGTATAGATGTAAAATAAGCCTTTATTTTGCTAATTCCGCGTAAGCAGTGTAATAAAGGCTTATTTTACATCTTTTATAATGGATTTCCGCAAAGTAACGCCTGATTCAATAAAATATCTCAAAACAGAAAGTATAGAGTCCTTTTTAGATCTTGCAGATCTACTTAGCTTCCTCAACATCCATTACCCTTTTCATACTTTTTAAACAAACAACGGTTAACGGTTTCGGAGATATTTTTAGTCTACATTTTTACCTTTAAACTAATCCTACTTATCTTATTAATGCGAAAGTTTGGGAGTATGTATGTATAGATGTTTGTTACTCTTTCACGCTCGAATGGCTAAATGGATTTGCCTGAAATTCGGATTACAGATAGGTTGTGTCTGGATTAACATATGTGCTATTTTTAATCCCGATCGCAGAACGGGTTCTTGTGAAAATCGGGCGAAGCCGCAGGTAACAGCTAGTAATATTATATTCGTGAGTACTGAGATTATGGGGGCAGGAATAATTAGGAATATCAACCCTTGCGAGTTGGCACAAAACTACTACCCGGTCTTGAAAAAGTAACTGCAAATATAAAAGGAATGGGCAAGGGGCTGCCGTACCATGACAACACACTGTATCTATAAATACAAGTGTTTTTTTCTTCAAAGTAAAAGAAGTTCTAGACGGTTGTAAGCATTGGTTTGCATTCGCCCGGACCGCAGATTTAATCTGGTGTTTTTAATAATTGAAAGACAGAAATAAATTTCCTCCAAGGCAACCTTTGTTAACAACCTTATATAACGTCTTTGAGATACGAGTTAATTTTATGTGTACCAAAAAAATAATTCTTCAAAAAATTGTAAAACACTAATAACATACTCTGTAAGTTGTGAAAGTAAAGATATGCTTAGTCAAAACATTGTGCTATCTATACTTTGTTCTGTAGAAACAAGCACGTTTTATCTTAGAATACAGCGTTGTATGGTGATAGGATCAGACAGACCTCGAGCAGGTTGCTCTCCAATGTTGCCTAACGTTTCTTTATCTGTGGTAATTTTCCTTAAAGGAACACGTCTCGCATTTTTATGACTGTACAGATTTTAATTTCTCTATACTCGTAAATTTATGAAAAACAGGTCTATCGGAAAATATTTAATTTTATGGCCAATCTTCTGTGAAAACGGAACACCTTTCCCAGTTTCCCAGGTCTGCTGAGTAGAATAGATTATCTGCCTCCCTGTCTGTAAGAGGCGAGCACTGGTTAAAATATAGGTCAGCACCAACAAGGCTATTTGTGATAAAGTGCTGTGCAGAAAATTGCCCCGTTGAGCATCCACTGACTTACCTATTATTGCCACAAAACTGCCATGTTTCGGTCCGGAGAGTAAGGTAGCCGGTATACTTGACTCCCGGCAGTACAGCAACGCTCCTGTAACGTCAGCGGTGTCTATAGTCCATAGTTCTCTTATAATTAGGAGGCCCCTGTGCTTGTTGGCAGACCTATCACACAAAAAAATCTTTAATTTCTGACAATAATTATTTTTTCTGATAGAGTTTATTATTATGACACAGCATCGCCTCGGCATTCTTATACCTGAAAGTTCTTATGAAATTGTGAAAATTATTAGACTCAGTCAATGTGTTAGTGATAAACATACCGTGCATACTCTTTATTTTCAAAATCTGCTTGTCAAGCTTTTGGCTTAAGCTGTGCAAATTACCCTGCGATAGCATAGAGCACACATGGGTAAAAGTAAGCAAAATTTAACAAAAACTCAAAAAGTGTGGTTCTTATAATCATTCTTTTTATACTTTATATGCATTACAGTAATGGTTTGTTTGCAAAGTTGCGGGTATTTGAAATTTAATCAAGGATTCGTTAAAACCTGAATAAAACCTTGAGTGAAAAGAAATCCTAAATTGAAAATGTTTCATAGGGAAGTTTCCCAAAAACGAAACAACAAAGTTCTTCATTTAAAAACCAAATGTGTTTTGTGTTTGCCATTGTTGGCTACCAGCCATCTCGGCGTTCGGGATGTACACGCATTGCTGTAATACAGATACAAAGGCAGGAAAATAAGTATGACCACATTTCCTCTGCATGCGGTTGAGTTTAAATTGATGTTTAATTACTTTCTGATGGTTTTAAATAAATAATGTCAATTCCAGAGTTAAGTCAAATAAACAAAATGAAGCTCAAAATTACATTAAAAATTGACAGAGACGCAAATAATTTCTGAGGAGTGTTCAGATAAATAATTTTCATTTTCATTTCTTTTTTCATTTTCAGAAAGACGTAAATTACAGAAAAGATTTGATAATGTCATCTCATGGTCAAATCTTTGTTATTTTGTATTAATAGTAAGTTTACCCTTTATGATTACGATTAGGGATGAAACGATACCACTGAGGTATCGATACTTATACTCGATACTGGTATCGGTCGTCAAGTATCGGTACTTACTCAGTATCGATCACAAAGTATCGATACTTACTAGTATCGTCAATACTGTCTTTACCATAAGGGCACAGTGCCCAGGGCCCCCACCCTCAGAGGGCCCCTACAGATCGAACATTTCTCATATTTAACCTCAAAATGTTTTAGTTTTTATTTTCTCAAAATGTTTTAATTCGAATCAATACACGCTTAAGAATTATTTGATTGACTCGAACACCAACGGAACTAACCAGATATTTACTTGATTTTACAAGCTAGAGTCTATGAATTGTATTTTCAAATTAAATGTTTGATTTTTAATGCAGTTATCGGCAATTTCTAAGTTTACAAAATATATTAATATTTTTAAACAGGATGAATTTTTACGCGACCTTATTTACTACAACACCATCTAGCAATCATGAATATGAAAAGTAATTATAGATAAATATAAATTATGCAAAGTTTACCGTTCCAAAGGGGCCCCAAGTTTTCGTGTGCCCAAGGGCCCCCGCACAATCTAAGACAGCCCTGAGTATCGTATCGTATTTTGAAAATTTTGAGTGAAAACGCTAACAAGTTTTGGTATTATTTATTAAAAAGTATTAATAATATTCTAACATAAAATAATCATTGTTGAGTTACTATCGACCACGAGTGTCGCGGGTAAGCTAGTACAATACGTCACCTACAAAATAATTTATGAAAAAAGTCCGTTTTAGAGGTGCAGCTCAAGAAAATCAACATTTGTAAATGTCTTCCGGTTAAACTTTTTTCGGGCAGAGACAAACAAGCTTGCTAACTGCACAAAACTAAGCCTAGGATGTGTTCAGAAAATCCATTTACGATAAACATTTTTTATTAATGTTAAAAGATAAACATCCATTATTTTAATTTCCGTACCTCAACTATAAAATTTACTGATATGAGTACTTTTAACCGATACCTACTCGATACTTCATTTTAAAGTCTCAATACTAAAATGTACTTGCTCTCGGAGAAAAGTATCGAGTACCTACTGGGCTTTACTCGTATCGTTTCATCCCTACTACAATTGTCGAAATGAGCTGAGTGAATTTTGTAATGTAGCTCTTGAACACACTTACCAAAATGTTTTTTTTATAAAAAAGCTGATATTGCAGCCATTCTACAAAGATGACGTTACACATGAAGTTTAGGATCTGATTTCACAATTTGATATTTTATACTAAATATTTAATATGCACAATAATTAACTTGGGATTATAAACAGCCGCTGTAAGGATGAAATATTGGTTATTGTTGGATTCATTGGAATCGGCAAATTCGAAGAACTTTTAAACTACAAAATCGACAGTAACTATTAAAATAACATTAGCGAAAACATTAGTAGATGTAGTGCATATTAATATAGAAGTTAATGTAATATATTGTTAATATATTATCACTAATAATAATATATAAAAGATTCCATTATATAAAATTATAAGAAGTGAACCATACAATAGCAACTATTGTAATAACAACTGCGATTATGATAAAATATTATTGAATATGATATCACAAAAGAAGATAACCGAGAAAAAAAATCTGTTGAGACAAAATACAAGTTAAATATGGACACCAAAGGTGCAATTGAATCGTTGACTGCAAAAAAGGTTGGCAATTGTCTGGCATGGGTAATTAACAAAGTTGTTCAACACTTTAAAAAAATTACAATTAATGTACCACCTGAATTATTTCCCTGAATTTCACAAGAATATAAGTTCATTTAAAAAAAATGTGATCAATTCACATTAACCGGAGTATGTCAACACAAGGAATTAAATAGTTTTGATGTTAAACTATTCTTTCATGGGCCAAAGTATATGTTTCAACAATAAATTTCCCGATTATATGAAAGACTTTCCAATAATTAACTTGAAAAACGTTTCAAACTGAAATAATATGAAAAAGGTTTTATAAGCAGATATACAATGCAAATGTGGATGGATGTAGGTACCCGGGGAGACCAAGGCTGACATTTCACAATCAGATCAATCGGATATTATCCGAGGGTGGTGTCAAGAGTCTCCGAAACCGGCGTGTTTGTATGAAAATGGTTATGAATGTGAAGGAAGCAAGACAGGTTTGTCAGGATCGTGAGGTCTGGCACTCGATACTCTCTGCCTTTCCGTAAGGGACTTGGCGTGAAGATATGTAAAGGTTTTATATTGCTCAACATTTAGCAGATAAGAGCGCTTAGGATTAATTGCTCCTCACGCCAGTCTCTTATAACCTTTAATGTATTATTTATTAATACTTTAATTATTGTATACATATTGTACTAAGAAGAAAAAGGAACAGCTCACTCAGTTTCTTTCGAGTGATCTGTGGTGGATTTTAGTATTTTAATACAGACGTGTCACATGTACCTTAGCATTCTGTTTCCAATTCTAAATTAGTTCGTAATAAGTAGTAGTGTAAGTTTAGTTGGACAGACCCCAAAAAGAGATATCGATTAAACAAACCCAACAAAGTTATCATGTGGTCAACACTAAATCAGTAACATCACCTCATTCAATGTAACATTGCTAACAAACAGTAAATAAAGAGTTAGTTCATTTCTAAAATATTGGCAATGTTACTATAAGACTCCAGCAGTTATAAAATAACTAGGCGATGAAACTAAGATGACAAAAGAAAGTGAAGCTGCAAAGTTGGCCTATACTGGCCAACTTTGCAGCAAATAATAATAAGAATAACTCTAAAACCACCAGTTGGATCATGATAAAACTTATAAAAGGTCACTTCGGAATCATGCAATTAAACTTTAAGATTCCAGTTCTTAAGATGAACCATTTTCAATATTTTGTATTTTTAAACTTTGAATGAGTTTGTATTACTACCTACAAAAAATAGTAATAATTTAAACCCTTTCAAACTTCTTAAAAACAGGGCTATCTTAGGCGTAAATACCTTATTTTTGTTTAAGAATAGTTATTTTTTTAATGGCAAGATAATACACATATAAATACTGTACAAAAGGCATAACAAACGTACAAAAAACATACAGTCGATTTAAGAATTTCCTTTTTTTTACAGTTAGTCAAAAAATGCAAGTCACTTAAAGCTATCAACAATGATAAATGTGCGCTGTTAACAATCGGATTTCTTTTTGTGCGACCTGGGAATCGAACCTGAGACCAAGAAGAGGACCAAGAAGAGGATAAAATTATTTGGTTTTAAAAAAAGTTTGATGTTATTATAACAAAATATTTTCAAAGAAACACATCACATTTTATTTAACGAGTACGAGTAAATATGTATAAACAAAATTTAAATTCAATGTTGGTGTTGCACAAACATTGCGTGTTTGTTAGAAACTAACCACTAGAAGTTGTTAACGATTGTTCAATGGACCAACTTTGTGAAAAAGACATCGGATACATGAATTCTACACAGTTTAGTGGCACTACTAAAAGACGGAATTGCATTTTCGTTTAGCGACAAAGTCTATTTTTTCATATATGAAATCTGCTGCAAAAAGAAATCTAAAAAAAAATTCTATCGAGCGTCAAGAGCCGTTGCACTGCAGGGCAGGGTAGGGTTAAAAACCGGATAAACAATTGAAAATTGTAAAGAAATGAAGTGGAAACAACAGACGCGATTATTTTAATTTGTACTTTGCCTGAATGAGTGATTGAAAGACGTAATAAAAAATAAACTTGCTCTCGTCGTTTTAACTTACTTTTTTAGATAAATTATTAAGTTATAGGTATCTTCAGGCCCATATACCTGAGGAGGTAGGCAGAGGCACAACCAGGGCACCCACAACTAGCCGAAGATATTAAGTCCCACCATGTGATAGGTGGCAAGTCTATTGCCAACTGGACACATATCCTATCCCGAGCAACATTTTTTTTATTATGAAATTGGAAAAACCCAATTTTATTTTTGTTGCACGACCCGGGATTCGAACCCGGGACCTCATGCAGCCAAGTCCAACTACTGAACCACTAGAACCATTATATTCACCGTTTTATTAGATGAGCTTTTAGCGGTCACGTAATATAATGCAATTATTTGTGTAAAAAGATTATATAAGTTAACATATTACATACTTGTCGCCTCTGTGGTCTAGCGGTTCAGTTAGTTAGTGGTAGATAGACGTACACCTATACCCAAGTGTACCTCTACCTACCCCTTTGGATAATATGGGCGTGAAGATACTTTTTTTTATCGCTTGTTTGATTTTAAGTTATATTAATTTAATGCATACGTAAATATAATTTATAATTATTTAATTAAATTTATTATATACCAAACGAAATTAGTTTGTATAGAGAGCCTGACTCAGGTCTAGGCCTAATGCCTTGCAGACCTGTTTGGCTTTATCCACATTCATTACCCTTTTCATACAAAAATGCCGGTTTTGGAGACTCGTGATACCACCATCGGATAAAATTGATAGTGGAATGTTAGCCTAGATTTCCACTAGTACCTGTATATCCACATTCACATTGTGTGACTGCCTTGTCAATCTTTCATCTGCCTTGCCGATCCCCTACTAACCTGGTTCTCTCTCAGCCGATGTTAATGGGAATAATAAACCAGGTGTAAACTTTATTAAACCATCAGTTTAAAATCCTTGGAAGTTACACTTTTCCTTTGATCTTATCAACATGTCACTATTTCAAAAAAATTAAACCCATATTTCAGTAACTAACACAGAAAATCTTTCCTCATGTATGAACCGGATTAATCTGTCGGCAGTAGTGCAACGAATCGTCGATTTCACACGCGATAAAGTCGGGAAATTTTTCTTCTTTTCACATAGGTACCACATTTCGCTACGGACATTTGCTTTACCAAGGAAATGAATTGCCGAAACGCTAGTCCTTAGAGCATTATTGACGCAAAGTGCACTTAGGTTTTGATTCTCATTCCTTGTTTGTATCGAAAAATGTATTACATAAAATAGTTTAAGAGCTGCTGCTAGAGTATAACAGGGTTCCATTTTGAGACCATTTTTTTTCCTTATATATCTCATTAACCGACATCATTACGTAACTCAACAAGGATTAAATTGTAATGTGTGCGGACGATAATTTATTTATTTATTATTTTATTTGCTTTTATTTTTATGATATTGGAAGGCAAACAAGCAGACAGACTTCCTGATGGTAAAAAAATCACGCCGCCTAGAGACACCAAAGATTGTAATGGTGCGTTGCCAACTTGAGGCTGGTAAGTTAGGCCCTAAAGCATAGGTAAGCTGGCGTTTTGCCAGATACCTTATCCTCCGAACCGGGACACGTCAACGGTAAGCACTAACGATATGGCGGCAGGAATAAGTAAGGCGGTGGTACCAATCCAGGCGAGTCGTTGCGAACCTCTACCACCTAGGTCCTAGACAGATGTCACGATATTAGTAACAGTAAGCCTATGCTCGCCTTTTTCGAAGGCTGTTGGTCTTTTCTGCAAAGAAGCCCGGACCACCATGAGGAAAAAAAAATTAATTTGTTATTGAAACAGAAAAAGATCTTCCTCATTTTAGTATGGACATGTATGTAATCTGTTGATACTAGTGCATCCCCTCACCAATTTGTCTAGTCACAGGACTTTTTAAACGAAAGCTTGCTCAAATTTATACCATCTCATTATCTAAAGTATCTTTTTGCTCGCATCCGCGAAGAGGTAGGCACCACGACCAGCCAAAGACACCAAGACCTTCACTGTAATAGACAGCAAACCTTTTGCGAAATAAATCAACTGGACAACGGGTTTTTTTTAAATGATAAAAAACATTTTATTTTTGTTGCCCTACCCGGGGACCAAACGCATGACCTTCCGATGACAAGTCTTAACACAGAGTCATTATTTATGGAATCTCTATTGTCTTATAGTGATATTTCTAAAAATTTCACATATTGACTATTTGTTTAATATTGACTTTCATTACGTAACGGAATCCCAGCTAATGTAGTCATCCAGAGCAATTTATAATCTAAGGCAGCTATAAACTGTTCATAACTAAACTGTAACAAGCTTAAACAGTTTAACGTATATATATATGTATGCTACATCCAGAGCTGTTGCTTAAAATCAGTTTACATTTTCAAATTGCGCAATTTTCGATTGCTAAAGCGGGATCTAGTTAATCTGATACTTTATCGCGATGACCGAATTGGCAATGCTTTGTAATGGGTGTTAAAATTTTAAAATTTATCACTTGTATGTTTGTATTTTCGATATGTAATTTCTCTTTTGTTTTGTATTAGCTCTATTTGAATCGAAAATAAACACCTTATTTATCAGAAAATTATCATAAACTTTGAAAAATATTATATTGTCTGACAAAATTTATAATTTAGGATACAACATTGTTCTTAATTATCCATAATATATATTTCTATTATTATTCATATTGAGGACTTCAAAAAAGAAAAAAAAACTTTACTTTATTTAGTCTATGTTTATTTAAAAAAAAACTATAAAAACTTAATATGGAAAAAAAGGCCTTTAAACACATTAAATATATATCAAATCGGTAAGTTAACATTCAGTAACAAAAAATTAACATGACTTCTTATTACGGTATCAAAAGGCAACCAATCATACGTAGTTTTAAATCTTAAGACAATAAAAAATATACGTCACTAACAGATATTGAAATATTTATGTGTAATGTAATCTCTTAAGATATACTATTTTCGGTTAAATTATTTTTCCATTTTGCCAGAATTAGATCACGAATACAATTTTATTCATTCGATCATTAACTAACAATATCTAGAAAGCTGACCTATAACTCATTGTTAGCTTGATGTTGTCAAAGCTGAAATATACTTTCACTAAAAGCATTGTATTGTTTTCTGTACAAAATACTATAAAAATAATGGGCATCTTTTGGCATAGATACCTTTGAATCAGATACATTAGTTACGGGAGAGTTGGATTCAACAAATTGACATGGTTTTTCCTTATCTGCAATACACATTATATTTCTTTTAATATCAATACATAATATAATATTATATTTATTATATTAATTTAATTGATAAGAGTAATTTTAAAGTATCTTCACGCCCATATCCCCGAAGAGGTAGGCAGAGGTACAACCAAGGCACCCACGACTAGCTGAATACACTAAGTCCCACAATGTGATAGGTGGCAAGCCTATAGCCAACCAGGCACATTTCCAATACCGACCAACATTTTTTTATAGAAAATTGGAAAAATCCAGTTTTCTTTTTGTTGGCCGACCCGGGATTCGAACCCGGGACCTCATGCAGCCAAGTCCAACACTCGTAATCTTATATAAAACTAGAGTTCTCTTATCAGTAAATAATGTTTATTCGATAATTGAAATTACTGAATAAAATATTATATAGAGGATAGAGGAGCAATATGAGAGAGAGAGAGAAAGAGAGAAAAGGACTGGTTAGTGATCATTCCAGATTTTTTACTTTTACCTTTTAATCGCCTCTGTGGTCTAGCGGTCCGGGTGTTGGACTTGACTGCATGAGGTCCCGGGTTCGAATCCCGGGTCGGCCAACACAAAGAAAATTGGATTTTTCCAAATTTCTAATAATAAAATGTTGGTCGGGATTGGAAATGTGCCCGGTTGGCGATAGGCTTGCCACCTATCACATTGTGGGGCTTAGCGTCTTCGGCTAGTCGTGGGTGCCTTGGTTGTACCTCTGCCTACCTCTTCGGGGATATGGGCGTGAAGATACTTTTTTTTTCTGTTCACTATCCCATTTACTTCACTAAACTTGTTGGTGAGGCATTGAGAATTTAGCGTGTCTGAAGAGTCTGTTAACACTACATGTATTGCTAGGCATCCATTGTATAAGATAAATTAAAAAAGTGTTTTAAGCTTTAATTATTACATACTAGTTTACAAGCATCTGCGTAATAATCGTAGTTATCAAGTGCTAGTCGGTGTTATTCTAGAGATACTAAAATTACTGTAGTGTACTGGACATCATTAGTTTTGTATGTCCTGATACACTACCCAAATCCATAATGAGATTGATAATATAATAAAAAGAGAGAATCAGATGAAGTGTAAGAAAATTTTGTCTCAAAATCCCCTTGTAATAGTTGCCATGATCTATATCACTCGATAGCAATATGGCTT
>NJDC01000597.1:96712-127314 GCA_002245475.1 Calephelis virginiensis | reverse complement strand
GGCAGTGGGCGGGGCACATAGCGCGGAGAACTGATGGCCGTTGGGGCAGAAAAGTTCTTGAGTGGAGACCACGTACCGGCAAGCGAAGCATAGGACGGCCACCCACGTGATGGACAGACGACCTTATGAGGGTCGCGGGGTCTCGCTGGATGCAGGCCGCTTCCATCCGATCTAAGTGGAAGTCAACGGGGGAGGCCTATGTTCAGCAGTGGACGTCCTATGGCTGAAATGATGATGATGATGATGATTGGTTCTCCAAAATTATTATCACGCATAGATTTTGAAATTCAAATACCACGATTACACAATCGTAAAACTTTATACTTGCCTGATATAAGAACTGATTTGGGATGACATTCGCTTAGCTATCGAATTGCAAAAACTCTTAACCAATGTACTAGCTTGGATATATTCAGTGGTTCCCTACCTTCTGTCAAAAGCAGTTTTAAAAAACTGTTTTGTTGTTGATGATATTATAGTTTTATTTAGGATTAAGAACGGTACTAAACTAAACCAGTCGCTTTTTGCTGTCCATTTATTTAGATTGTTTTATTTACATCTAGAAGAGGTCAGCTTAGAAAAAATGTTTATTTCATAAGGATTAATTTAATATGTATTATAAAATCTGTATCTCAGTGTTGTGATTAAATATATCTTTCATTGTTGGTCGTTTAATGAGAAAATCTTGCTGCGACCTATGGCATGATTTCAAGAATTAAATCCTTAACAACTCAAGAGCGAGTAAAATACACGAATGCGGCAGGAAATAAATCTTCCGTATAATATGTTGTTTGGTATTGTTCCGGGACCCTGTCCCTCTGCTTTTCTGCATGGCTGTTAATAAAAGGCGAGCACAGGCTAACAAGATTTAGATACTTATTACCAACAAGACCGCTAGGAGTGTAGTAATAAAATATAGGATATTACAGAAAGGAATGTACTCGTACCTCATAATGAAATCGTAGTAAATAATAACTCCAAATAATAGAAAACCATGTTATTTGAACGAAGTTCCTTACGGCCTTACGGTAGGCTTGGAGGAGATAGGGATTTTGTTGCGCGACCGAACTAAAAACAATGTAATATTAAAAACCGTAAGAAAAACCGTGTAATAAAACCGTTAAATAAGACGTGCGCAGGCGTGACAGTCGTATCCACAAGCGAGTAGTGTATAATACCTTTCTGTTTCTCCCTCACTCCACCCAGCCAATGCATAGCATGTACTCATGAATTGTGTCGATTCTACATTAGCCGCAGGAACTTCGTTTCTACCTGGTGCCCCACGACACCACACTTATATTTTTTTATGATTTTTTTTACAGAAAACTAGGTTTATTTCAATCCATAAATATATTTTACTACTCAAGGTCATTTCTAATTATTGCTGACTCACTCTAATGTAGCAACCTCTGTTTCGTTTTGACTTTGTTAATTAACATCTAAAGACTCTCAAAAAGAGAGGTTGACACATCAGAGTGAGTCAACAATATTTGGAAATGCCATCAGGTTTTTGCTAGGAATGTAACTCGCAGTAGCATTGTAGCTTCACGATTTAAACACATCTGTACAAAAAATATACAATCGAAATGTGACTTTATGTCACTACTGCCTTATTGCTTAACGACTCCTTTCTTACTTTACGCAGTTCGCCATCCAGCAATAATAACGTACTACTAATTGTTATAAGTTATTCATATGGGTGGGTGTTATCCTACGCATAAAAAATACGTTACTACGCCTTAATTTTGTGTTCGTGGTTATTTGTACTAACATATATAACTAATTGTAATATTGATGTACGAGTATGTAGTCTTTGAAAAATATGATTTAATCTAATTATAACTATAATATTAGAGTTGGAGGTTTCATGAAATATGGTAGATTTATTTTCTTAATCAATACAGACGAGATATTTTTTTACAACTGTTTTATTAATAGCGAGGCTACAAGTTAGTGAACAAGTTTATAACTTAAGTTAATAACATTAATAGAGATTTTTTTATTAAGGATGATTGAAAATTTAAATTATCTAATAATATATCGCCTCTGTGGTCTAGCGGTCCGGGTGTTGGACTTGACTGCATGAGGTCCCGGGTTCGTATCCCGGGTCGGCCAAAAAAAAGTAAATTGGATTTTTCCAATTTTCTAATTTAAAAAAATGTTGGTCGGGATTGGAAAAGTGCCCAGTTGGCGATAGGCTTGCCACCTATCACATTGTGGGACTTAGTGTCTTCGGCTAGTCGTGGGTGCCTTGGTTGTACCTCTGCCTACCTCTTCGGGGATATGGGCGTAAAGATACTTTTATCTAGTAATATCATTTTTTAGGATCTATTTATATCAGTCAGAGTCATTGGTACATCAGACTAATATTGTAAATGAGAAATTTTATTAGAATGACACTACTAAATGATTTTAGATGAAACTTGGAATATAGTTAATTCATCAGAATAACATACAGGATACTATATAGTAAAATTTTCATTTGGCGAAGTCGCAACAATATGCTAGTCCAGTAAAATTTTTGTTAAACAATTTAAGATTCCCGTCTTGTCCGCGGTCTTTATAACTGGGCCAAAATATCGACGGTTAAATTTAAATTTATGAGAATACCGTATAAATATCTAAGATTTTTTAATATGTATTGAATAAAAAAGGTAAAAGTATGTTTAAATATATTTGAACTATTATCTATTTATATAAATAGATATAACTATTGTTAACCGTCATTATTTTGTTTCCAGAAAAGCAAATTTTTTGAGTTGCGCTACTATAATTACGTGTGTGACATTATATTGCGGTTGCTGGCCCTCAGATTCCGTAGAACGTCGATTTATATGCAAAAAGTAGGATCACATTTCACGACGCGATTTTCACCCGCAGAGCCTGCGGTTATTTGCGGTTACGGCGAGCGGTCGTCTGACCGTTAACCGTGCGGGCGGCGATCTTTCGCCGCCGCTTCAGCGGGTTGCGACCACGCGCTCTGCGGTCGCTTCGCGGGCGACCATTTTATACTATTTGTACTGATAATTTAATCGCAACCGCCGGCCGCGCGATCATCAACTGCAAAGTTTGCGGGCGATAATTTAAGCCGTGGCGGCTGCGGGACCGCAAAAATTACCGGTCTCTCGAGTTTTGGAATAAATCGCAGAACCGCGACCGCCCCGGGCGCGGGTAAAAATTGCTCCATATGTTTTGTCACTAATAGTTTAATCTTTAATGCGTGTTGATATGACAACTATTAAAAAAACTTAAAAATGTGTTATTTTTTTAATAAAAAATTATTTCATATGTTTAAATTACATTTTTGATGTTTTTATTTCGTCTATCATAGGTCAGTTTTCGAGATACAATGGTCTCGTTTTCATACTTTTTGTACTCAGCGACCGTTTAACACCTTATCCTAGACCATAACACATAAAAGTGTTGTTAAAAGGTAATGGAATTCATACTATCCAATTTAATAACCCTAAAGCACCACAATGAACTGTAATGTAGACATTACAATGCAAAACACAGATAACAGATAGTACCAAATGTACGTGAAGGAAAACGAAATCTAGAAAAATCTATCTGGGACACATGAACGTAAAGCGTTTTTTAAGTGAGGGTCTTTATACATTTTTAGTCGTTTTCTAACCGACTCCGAAAAAGAGGCGGTTATTTATTTGACTGCGCCATAACGTAAACGCTTGCCGTTGACGTGTTCCGGTTGGAGGGTAACGTAGCTGATATACTTATTTTTCCTCGATGCCTTACATCCTGGAATCAAGTTGGCAACGCATAATTACCACCTTTGGTGTCTCTAGGCGGCGTGAATTTCTTACCATCAGGAAATCCGCCTGCTTGTTTGGCATCTAATATTAAAAAATAAATAAAATAAAAAAAAGACTGGTATTTGGAAAGGAAGTTTAGGTAATTCATGATTCCGAGGTCATATTATCAATGCGCAAAAGATATTCATATTTTTATTTCAAAAATGTATTTCTGGCATCAAAACTGCAAAAAGTAGTACTTAAAATATTTTTCTTGCTTATATTTCACATATTTATACCTACTCCTTGCGGTAAAGTTTTTTTTTCCAGTAGTAATACGCATCTACAAAAGTTTCAAAACTACTTCGATATTTCCTGGACTACATAGCCTAACCCTGACCTTATGATCACAGAAACCTTTATAAAGTATACCTTTTAAAATAAAAAAAGTGCTTAATCGTTATTACCGTCATCAAGTATTCGTGGAATATACACATGTATCTAAATATTGCGATGAATTTAAAACCTCCTTTTTTCAAGCTAGTTAAAAACTTGTGTCAAAAGATTAGTGTTGAAAGGGAACAGTAAAATAGATTGCTGTTGGTCAGGCTGTTAACAAGTCAACGCAATTCAGGATTATTTCAGCCAGCTTTCTACAAATGGTTTGGACTTGAAAATTTATAGTTGTACACCGAATTGGATCGTGAGATTGAAACTGGAACTGAATGTAGAAATACGAAGTACATAAAACAATGTATCTTGAATCAGGCGTTATTTTGCGAAATAAACATTACAGATAATGTTTATTGGATCAGGTGTTACTTTGCGAGATAAATATGTAAAGAATAAATGTATAAAATATTTTTTATTTAATCAGGCGTTATTTTACAATAGTAAAATTTTGCAATATTTTTTTGAATCACTCGTTTCTTTGCAATGTAAACATATAACATTGATGATAATTCTGCTGTGCACCAGCTAAACTTATTTTAGGTGTATGCCGTTTTTCTCCCAAATGAAACAAAAGAAAAGAGACTGAACATTTTCTTCATCTTCTTTTATAATTATGGCTTTCGATCGATTTTCACGACTTACTTTGCCAATGTTAAGTTAGTTAGTATTAATTATTATACAGTCATTAGTCACTATGTACAAAGTCATGTCACTATGTACAAGCTCATTTAGTGAGATTTGACGGCAGCGAGGAAATAAACGATACACTAATTTCTTTGTGATTATTTCATTTGTGCACTTTCACTGAACAAAATTAATCTAATTCCCACCTAAATTAACAAATTTCAATTAATATAAACACTAAATTCAATAATAATGAAAAAATTACGACCACCTTCATTCACGATGGCGCCAAAACTATTTTGAACATTTTAGACATGTCAAATTAGTCCGAACATGTCAATGTGTGACATTTTTAATTAACGTTTTCGGAGGAATAGATTCAAGGTATGTGGGAACGTTATCTGAGTAATCTGAGAATACTTAACATATTTTTTCTTTATCTATTCTCATCGTTGAATTAGAAAAGAGATAATTTAAAATAAGTTTAGTAAATGCTCAATAAAATTATCTCTGTCCTTGAGAAATTAATTTTAATTTTTGAGAAATCGCTGTATCCCTTTACTGTTTTCTTGAGTAACCTTACAGGGAAGTCCGAACGTAAAAAAAACTGAATATAAGTAAGTCAGTTTATTCACGCCTATATCCACGAAGAGGTAGGCAGAGGCACAACCAGGGCACCCACGACTAGCCGAAGACACTAAGTCCCACAATGATAGGTGGCAAGCCTATCGCCATCCGTTCACATATCCAATACCGAGCAACATTTTTTTTGTTATAAAATTGGAAAAACCTAATTTCCTTTTTGTTGCCCGACCCGGGATTCGAAACCCGGGACCTCATGCAGTCAAGTCCACTACAGTCAGACCACAGAGGCGATAACTGAATATTTTTCCTAGAAAGCGAAGCCTAATAAATAACTTTATTCTTAAAATGTGGTAATTTTAGAGAAACTTATTTGTTTGTTTGTTGTTGATTGTATGTTCCCGGACGCGAATAAAAACTTAAGAAAATGAAGCTAGTGATTAAAAAACGTAGGGTAATAAATATTTAAATCAAACATCATCATTACTGTCTACTCGTTGACTGGTATAAAGTGTTTTATGCCGTTAAAACATTATTTGTAAAATATTAAAAAAAACAAATGTTTTATTTCAACTTGAAAATTTTGCACAAATCGTTTTAGAAATATAAACATATTTATTTTTATGTCATGTTATATGCAATCTGAAAATCATAATATTAAAGTGTATTTTGTAATTGCCTAAAATGCCATTTGTTAAATATTAACAGAGTAAAATGAGGCTCTAATTGTCAGTCAAAATTAAAAGCAGAGATAAATAAGGTAAATAAATACTTCCAAATTAAAAGAGGGCCTCCAAGCAGATCAGTACCTCTATCATGATGATTTCGCGCTATCGAATAATCGAGTCGATACGTGCATAAAGTTACTGTAAATTAATACTAAGCAGTTCTCTTAAGTGAATATCAATAGTTATTGTAGATTCCTGTAGATAATGCAAATTACTGCTTTCGTGGCATGAATTATTTCTTCATTTTTAAGATACGTTGATACTGTATTTATCTTTCTAAATCTAAAGTGTTTGTAGTACTTACAATGCTATTTGTGTATTATTTTGATTGCGGTAGAATATTTATAACACGTTTATTATATTCTAATAAATTTTTAACACTCGTGTTTATACTCCATATACTTTCTTTCATGTTAAATCGAAACCGTAATGTAGGAATTATCCATAGATTTTTATAATATCCGTGACATATTACTCGTTACTTTGACAAATCTCGTCTCAGTTTTCGATACTTTTTGGTTGGTAGCCAATTATCGAGATGGTTATTCGAAAACTTTGTGCTAGTGGTATACCACAAAAATATTCCACGTTGCGAAATATGGCGGAAAAATAAACAAAATATTTTCCACTGATACAGATATATGGGGCTAAGTCTATTTAGGATTTTAATTAGTGAAATGGAGGCCACGGTGTATAATGTAAGCGTGGAATATATTTAAATAAATTCACGTTTTCCGGGATTACTTCACGCCGTCCGGTTTATGATTGACGTTAGTTGTTGACCGAGGCTCTACCCATGTTTTTAACTGATTTCTCTCTGTTTAGCATCACTTATTTGATGTTTGACGTATGTGCATATGTCTGCTTGTGGCATCATAATTGTAGAACATATGGACTTATTTCGATGTTGGCGATAGGCTTGCCACCTATCACATTGTGGGACTTAGTGTCTTCGGCTAGTCGTGCGTGCCTTGGTTGTACCTCTGCCTACCTCTTCGGGGATATGGGCATGAAGATACTTTTTTTTATTTTTCTATGACTAAATAAATTTGACTCGATGGACAAAAATTGTAAGAATTTTACAAAAACACACTTTTTGACAAAATAAATAAAAACATTCCAAGTTTACGTATGCAGATGTAGTAAGTAATGTTCCTTTTAAAGTTCGCATCGGCATTTTTGTATACTTGACACGAGTGTAACGTATTTTTAGACAAAATAAATGACATCTTGAACTGAATAGACGTGTTCTGGTTTTTTTGTAAACTTTCGAACCTTGCCTGGTCACTTTGCTACGACATATAAGTTAATACACGTTTGAAAATATAATGACGATGGATATTCATTTTTTTTAAAATCAATTTTCGGTTTGTGAAAAAGCATGAGCTCCTACCAACTTAATTATATAATAATACGGCGGTGGTACCAATCCAGACGAGTCGCTGCGAAACTCTACCACCTAGACAGATGTCACGGTGTTAGTGACGGTAAGCCTGTGCTCGTGCTTCAGAAGCTGCCTGACTGGAAGACAGGAAGACGTACAGCGTCTTAAAAGTAAATTAATTGTAAAGTTCATCGCTTCACAGACTAAGCCACCTTTGTATGCTAATATTATAAAACAGTGATGTATGCACTCACACATCCAGATAATGGAACACGGCTCTTGAACCAACTTGATAAATTAAGGCATTATGATTTATGAACCAAAACGATTCTCTATGGTAATGAATGCACCCGACAAATTCACCCCTAAACTGTGTTTGCTACAGTTAGCGCATGAAGTTGTTTTGCATGTGATTAGCTAATATGCATGCATAATTCGGTGGTACAGTGAATTCGGTATTCAATCTGTTTAAAAAAAAGACTTAGATATACATATTCTTATATTACAGCAAACAAGCTGGTAGCTTTTCTGAAGAGACAGTGATGATGATCTACAAAAAACAACATAGACCTTCTTTTATCCACGACGTTATGAGCTTTACGCGTCAGTGTGCGTGTGCGTGTGCGTATGCATGTGCGTGCGCTTGTGCGTGAGCGTGTGCGTGTGCGTGTTTGTCCGCGACAGAATCCTAAACCAGTGAGCAGTTTGATCCAAGAAAGGTAGGATATCATATACATTTACATATCAATTTAGTGTCGCAATATTATTTTAATGTAACAAAAAACTGTCACACAGCAAAGCGTGACTGAATCTGCTAGTATTTAGCCGTCTGTCTACTTTTTTGTTTGGCTTAAAAACATACTCGAGTATATCATATTAAAGTACAACGGGTTTATTGCAAGCTAATAATTGCAAGTTTAAATTTTCTGATGACTTAAAAAAAACGTTCTTCGGGTGTAGGAGGGCCAGAGACTTTAATACGGATACAAGTCTGTCTATGTTCATTGTCCATTACAGCAAACTATCCGATTGATATATATCTATCATCGGAATCATATAAGGCATATACACTATTAAATTTGATGAGCTCGCCTATGATCAAGTGCTTGTAGTTGAAGTTTTAGCTTCTAGAGGCTCAAAGCACCACTAAAAAGAAAAACCTACTCTACTCTAGACTGTTTAATGGATTAAGTCCAATGGGTTTAATGAATTAAATCCCCATATCACATTGGACTTAGTCGATTTTAGATTGAAAAGTTTAGATTTTGATTTTCACTATTCGATTAAACACTGGAACATGCCGTTGGTGTTACTACACGTTTAGCATCGCGGGCTTTCCAACTATAGCGTGTAATCTGGAATAACTGTAATAGTTTTTTGCATTATTAAATTCAGATCGACCTTCTTATAGCCTGCCCTGGGCCATGTGGTTTTTTATCATTTAATTCAAAAGTCTTTATAATAGTTTCGATTTGGGGCTGGGGTGAATCTAAGAACTTAATGTCATTTAAAATCAGTCCAGCAGTTCTTGGTGTAACTGTTGCAGTAAACTTTTTTTAACATATTATTATCACACGTTTCGAGACTTTTACCCGCAACAAAGTTTTCAGTATTAAGGTATTATTTGCGTTTAAATTTGCTCCTACAAATAAACTGACTGTTCTAAGTTTTCTTATTTTTAATAGCAAAGAAAAATACGTGTGTAAAAGAAAAATAATCTGTAAATACGGTCGAAACTAGAAACTTATGGAATGTTTTGAAATAAGGTTAACTTTTATAATCTCTTTAAAAAAACAGCTAAGAAGAGACAAACCTTGATTTATTTGTCACTAACATGCTACCTAATTAGGTGTTAAAGTTTGGAACAACTTGCCGTTTTACTCATTTCTTCAACCGGTGAAATGTATTCTTTACAATCGTTATTCGGTTCGAAAAGTAGCCAATAATATTACTCCCTCAATAGACAAACTCTGAAGTTAAAATGGATAATATGCACATAAATGTAATCAGATTCACAGCGAAGCTCACCAAATGAAACCATTCAAACTTATTGTTACTGTCTAACTGCAAGACAGTTGCTAGCGGAGCCAATTTTGAATGTGAAACCTTATAATTATAAAAGTTTTTCATCCGTGTATCAAAGGTTCTGCGAAACAAAGCCTTAAATAGCTTATGAAATTTAAAGTTTAAACTCTTGCATAAAATGAATAGGTCGACTTACATAAGCTACGATTATGCTACGATTCTGCTACGATTAGCTACGGTTTGTAGCGCACACTATTCATAAAAGTTAGGAGTATGTTTAACATTAAGCTATGTTTATCCAACAAACATGTTTCATTTAATTATAAATACCTCAATTAGTAAACCAGTTTTACTTTAAATAATAGTTTAAGGGCTACACATAAACTTAATGATATAGTAGCTTTTCCTATCTATTATGCTCATGCGAATTATAAAAATCACTTCTATAGTAGAAATATGTTTATCCGCGACAGAATCCTAAACCAGTGAGCAGTTTGATCCACGAAAGTTAGGATATCATATACATTTACATATCAATTTTACTGTCGCAATATTATTTTAATGTAACAAAAAACTGTAACACAGCAAAGCGTGACGGAATCTGCTAGTATTTTTGAACAATGTTGCAATGTCTGTCCTGTATTTTCGGATAAAAAAGTATTATATTGATAGTTTTTGTCTGCAGAAATCGTAAATGCCTATGCCGAATCGCTTTAAGCTTCCAACTGTTAAAAACAATGTCAATTGTATTATGTATATTCAAATACGGAATCCATAATTGGCTAGGTGGGACGGTCAACGGCAATCCTGGGCACTTACTTAATCCTAAATGTTGTTGTTTTTACAATAGAATTGTTTTTTTATTTATTTCTTTTCAATTGCCCGATCTCAAAGAGTATATAAATACTACGTAATAAGAAGTGGGACTTCCATAGACACATAGCAAACCCGAATTTTGTATAAAGTTTACTTGAAAAAGTATAACCCGTGCAATTTGAAAGTAAGTCTAAAGGCATTCAGATATAAAGCAACTAGTGTCATATGATTTGGCCGAATAAAAAACATAGCAAACTTATTTTTTAATTTTTTTGTATAAAAGTTGCGCCAAACTGCCCGACCTCATGAAGTTACTTCAGTACTAAACAAGTAGACCACAGAGACGATGCTTAACTACGTTTATAAGTTACTCCGTACATTGCACTTATCATTATCAAACTCGCGACCCAATTCGGTGCATACCTAAATTTAAGTTTTCAAGATGTTTGTTGATCGCCAGTTTAAATATTCTGGTAAAGTTTCTTACCTGTTATAAGAAAGATTGACTATAAGTTATTTTACACAGGTTCACAAAAGAAGTATTATGTTTTTTAGGTATTTATAGGTGTGTACTAATTTTGTTTCCTTCTTCCAACATGACCTTATAATGTTAAAATATTTAGATCATGTATGTACGTAATATTTTAGGTTATAAAAGTATTTAATTTTATTTTATATTTAGAGTAATACTTAACACGTAATTAAGCACAACATGTGTAATAGAAAATTTGTTACAAGTACAAACTAACACACTTAAAACAGGTCTTTTGGAATTGTTACACTTGGCACAATATACTCTCTTACAACTAAGAGTGAACTGTATGCGAAAAGTGTGGTCTTACAGAATATTTAATATAATATATAATTTATTTAATATGCGCATAAAACTATTAAAAATATAAAAATTAAAACATGAAAAGTAAGCCATTCGCAATGTACGATTAATTAAAATAAGCAAATAAAAATGTACAACATTAAGTTTCGTATAAATTGAATGAAGAATTTATTGAGTCACGGAAAATGAATTCTTTGTACGAGTTGCTTGTTTATTAAGCTAACAGTATGAAAACAACTTCATGTGCTTATTAAGGTAAGTTGTAGTTTCGACTAATGAATTAATTGAGCGCATTCGTTAGAATAATTTATTCAGTTCATTTATCATATCGAATTAATTAAAGCAATATTCCGAAATTTAATTAACTTGTACATCAAAGGGGTTAACGAACGATATGAAGATTACGTAGTACTTTTTATTAGTTTCTGCGATTACACTGTTCAATAGTTTTAGCGAATATTTGCACTTCGTTGAGCAAAAATTTTTTACAAGATTGTAATTGTTTATACCTAAAGAATAAGTTTTAAGCTACCATTACTTCAGGCCTTTGTTGTCTAGCGGTCCAAGTGTTTGACTTGACTACATGAAGTCCTGTGTTCGAATCCCGGGTCGGGCAACAAAAAGAAAATGTGGTATTTCTAATTTTCTAATAAAAATATGGTGCTCGGGATTGGATATGTTCCCGATTAGCGAAAGGATTGCAGTCTATCACATTGTGACACTTAATGTCTTCGGCTAGTCGTGGGTTGTGCCTCTGCCAACCACTTCGGGGATATGGGCGTGAAGATACTTACTTCCTTACTTATTACTTCTGGCAAGGAAAACGTCAACGAGAAGCACTGCTGTAATGTTGACAGAAATAGGTAAGACGATAAAAGCACTCGTCACCTAATGGTTAATTATTACTTCACTACAAAAAAAATTCCACATTTTAAACTAATAAGATAGGGACAAGTACATTATTTTTCTTATAGAATGAAACAACCGTACCTTACAGACACCATATTATAGTACTTAGTATTTTAAGTGCATCGCTGCTGTCTTTCTGGATAATATCAAATCATTGTTATTGTATCGCTAGAAATAGGTAAGGTAGTGAATCCCTATCTGAACAAATTATAGCAAGTTATTTTACCTTTCTTTTTAGTGAGCTGTTTAAATTTTGCTCGCCTCTTATGACCTGCTAATGAGAGTGACTAATAACAATAAATAATACTTAAATATCCCTGGACAGGTTAAGAATTGAATATAACCACAAATTGACCAAATTAAGTGCTTGTGTTATGGGTGTTAGTCAACGATCTAATATCTAGAAATACCTAAATAGATACTAGAATAAATTATATAAACACCCAGACCCACCCAGTCGTGAATCGAACCCGAGCCTCGCGGACGGTCTATGTAGCTAGGCGTGTACACTAGCCACTTGACCAACGAGGCGAACTAATGGTTTATAATGCTTTTGTTACGAGTACAAACAAATAAGAACATTGATTCAATATACAAAGCTGAAATTCACACAGGCTTCTGTTTAAAAAACCAGTAAAAAGTTTCGTATATACATAGAAAATACGAGCCTTTTACGTCGCACTTTCAGCTAAAAACGAGGAACTATAGCTTCCTTCATAAAACTTGTTGAACTGGCTTGTATAGGAAAATTTGTGTTTTTGTTATTTAATCCCTTCTGTTCTGCATTTTAAAACTCACTTTAGGGTTATCTCTAACAGATGGTAACGTGATAACTCGCCCAATACTTAACCGATATTGAATATTCTGAATATTCTGAAGTTTAAGAAAAAGCTGTAAATAAATAGTTTAAAATTAAAAAAAAAACATTAATGTATATCACAACCCCGACAAACGGTAAATCTATTCGAAAGTTATGATGCCAAAGATCCTTGTCATTAAGTCCTCGTAACTAGAAAATATGAACAGATCTAATTGAGACTAATATAACTAGAATAAGCTTAATAGGTTTGCCAGTAAGCATTTAAAGGTTATCTTCGAGTTCCATCATCAGACAAGCTCCTTTGTTAATGCATCGTTAATGTTTTAGGCCTTACTTATGTTGGAAGTGAAATAAATACTCATGGTGCGTCTTATATCCATTTCAATGCTTACAAATGTTCCGCAAATAAGCTGATAACCTCGAACGCCTGGACAGATCTCCATCAACTATAGCTAAGAACCATCTTGATTACGCCAGTTAAAAAAAAAACTCTTTAAAATCCGTTGATCTTCTGAAGAGCTACTATGTCACAGATACAAACATACACGTGCACATGCACGTGCCACACACATATACACAGAGATACGTAAAAACTTATATAAACTACCCTCGTTTTGTGTCGGAGGTTATAAAGAAAAAACTATCGAAATTCTCACTTTCGTATACAATTACACGGTGCTGATTGGTTGAAGGAAAAAATAAAAAAGGGCTTGGGCAAAACTTGGAACTTTATTAGGGATGTATGGTCGAACATGTTTTTATTGATACATTGCCTTCGTATACGCATGTGACCCAAACAATAAAAAACCTACATATACAATAATTTGTAGCTCAGTTATATACAGGTTGTATCAAAATGTTGTACTTGTAAAATTTTAATACATTTTACTCTTAACGTTTTGCAGCTTCCTAGTCCAGTTGTAGTAAAATTAAAAATAAACTTAAAAATCGTTTTCATTTTAAATTGATACCGTGAATTCAAAGTTTTCACTGTTGGTGGACTGCTTTGCAATAACTTGACCGGGTAAGGATCCAGCACTTTATCTATTCCTGCCACCATAATTACCGTGTTATGGACCGGTCGGGATAAAAGAGTTGCACAATAGGCCTGACATCCCGGCTAAAGGCTAGCGTCGCATCTGGAACATCTATGGTCATACTTTACTATCAGGAGGGCTGTGTACTTATTCTCTGACCTCTAATATAAAAAAATCTAAGGAAACAAATACAAAACGAACAAAATATTAAACTAAAGTAGTAATTTTATAATACTACTAGCGGCCCGCCCCGGCTTCGCACGGTTATGAAATATACACATAAACCTTCCTCTTTAATCACTTTATCTATTGAAAAACCGCATCAAAATCGATTGCGTAGTTTTATGTATATAGGGACATAGGGACAGAGGAAGCGGCTTTATTTTATACTATTTAATACCATGAAATCGGTTTTCAGAAACATATTAATAATTATATCCCGTTATGATTAAATTTTTTTTCTCAAAGAAACATTTGTATTCAGCACCCTTCACGACTACATAAATTATACTTCCAATTCGTAAAAATTAGTGTTTTGTTGGTTATTTAGTTAATAGGCTGTGTTATTTTATTTAATTCTTCATCTATACAAATAAAACTAAATAGCTGAATGTATTACTAATCTCAAAACAATAGTATCTCTAACGATTAAGCTAAATTTTAAAATATGTTCGGTAAGGCTCACGCAATAAAACATTAAAATAAGACAAACAGGAAACACAGAAAACAACTAATATAAATTGTCATTTGTTATGTGTATAGATTGATATATTATATCGAAAAATAAAGTTGTATGATTACTTCGTTGAACACACTGTATATAGGTCTGGATTTGTCGTTGAATCTCGACGAAGCGTAAGTACTTGTGAAAAATATTCGTAATATTTTGCCAGCCATTTTTCTTTAATACTTATTCTTTTGAAGGAAATCACCGGCGTAATGAAGAGTGGGATAAAACGGTGCTTTTAGACTTGAATCTTGATAATCTTAGATGTCACTCAGAAGTAGCTAATTAAAAGTAAATCACATTTTTGATTATATATAGTATTTGTTACGCTGTCTTGCTTAAGTTGCGTTTTAAATGTTAATGAAATTCTATATGAATATAGTTAAAGACTCAAGTTCAAATATCCTTTTATCCCTCAGCCCCTAAAGTACTGTTTTATCCTATAGTATTATCTAAGTATAAGATTTAGTCTCTTTTTTTTTGAAAACAGTTAACAGTAACCCTACTTTTAAACTTTTAAGTTTATGTGATAGGAAAATAAACAAGCGAGCGGATAACTCGACAGTAAGAAACACGTACTGTCGCTTACAGATATCGTAAACTGAAATGGTGGTTTGCCAACCAAAGACGTAGTATCAATCTACTTGTACTATTAATTTTCCCAGTTACATTTCTTTATAGATGAAATACAACAGAGACGAGAACTGATATTTTAGCACCAGGAATAGGTAAATTGTTTTCAAACCTAACGATTTATAATACGATCTGTTATAAACTTTTATAATTATCCATGATAATACAATATAATAGTATTTATTTCTGATATAAACAAAAATAACAGAATGACAAATAAATAAATAAAGAAATGTCCCTGGACAAGTTACACAAATTGAAATTAATTTAATAAACACCCAGACCCGGAAATGCAGACATCTAAATGTTCATCACACAAATGCCTGCCCCCGTCGAGAATCGAACCCGAGCCTCGCGGTTGGTTGCTGTAGTTAGCGTGTACGCTAGCCACTCGACCAACGAGGTGGAAATTCAGGAAATTTATAGATAACTGACAGTGTGACTTAACATAATATTAAATAAAAAGAATATATTTATTTCTCTTACGAATAGATTGTCAATTTGGCCTGTACTTTGATATCTTGTGTAAGTAAGCATTACAAATAATTAAATGTCTCTAAATATAAACGTTGAATGGGAATATTCGCTTTTGATATTAGTGTACTTAAATGATACAAATATTTTTTTATTAAATTGAAAGGCAAACAAGCAGACGGATTTCCTGATGGTAGGAAATTCACCCCGCCTAGAGACACTCTTTCTCCCCCTCTCTCTCTCTCTATTTAAAAGTTAGTATTGCTTGTATTATTAATACAATATCCAACACACTATACATCTACATCATTTAAAGAGAATTGGCAGAGTTTGGAGGAAGCCTTCATATTTAAAGAAGTTCTTGCTGATTGCTTGAATAAATCGACTATTTGGCATTAAACATAGTAGTAGGGGAGTCCAAGAGGGGTTTTTTGCAGCAACTCAGGCGCCTCAGATTAAGATATGGGAGCTACCCTGTACCATTGTTAAACACATCCGTTATGTGGCTAATCTCAATATAAAGCCGTATGTCTAATTTTTTTGGCTTGAAAATATACTCGAGTATGTTATACTAAAGTACGGCGGGTTTATTGCAAGCCAATAATTGCAAGTTTAAATTTTCTGATGACTTAAAAAAGACGTTCGGGTGTAGGATGGTCAGAGACTTTAATACGAATACAAGTCTGTCTATGTTCATTGTCCATTACAGCAAACTATCCGGTTGACATATTTCTGTCATCGGAATCATATTAGGCATATACACTATTAAATTTAATAAACTCGCCAATGATCAAGTGCCTGTAGTTGTTGTTTTAGCTTCTAGATGCTCAACGCACCGCTAAAAAGAAAAACCTCACATGATCTTTTTTGCTATCGACTATTTAATCGACTAAGTCCAATGGGGGTTTTAGTCGATTTTTAAGTCTAGTTTTTGATTTTCACTATTTAATAGTTGGGCTTCCCAACTATACCGTCTCATCTGAAATAACGATAATAGTTTCTTACATTATTTAATTCACATCGAACTTCTTACAGCCTGCCCTGGGCCATGTGGTTTTTATCTTTTAATTCAAAATGCTTACAATAGTATCGCTTTGAGGCTGGGGTGAATCTAAAAACTTTATGTCATTTTAAATCAGTCCAACAGTTCTTGGTGTAACTGTTGCAGTAAACTTTTATTAACATATTATTATCACATGTTTCGAGACTTTTACCCGCAACAAAGCTTTCAGTATTAAGGTATTATTTGCGTATAAATTTGCTCCTACAAATAAACTGCCTGTTCTAAGTTTTCTTATTTTTAATAGCAAAGAAAAATACGTGTGTAAAAGAAAAATAATCTGTAAATACGGTCGAAACTAGAAACTTATGGAATGTTTTGCAATAAAGTTGACTTTTATAATCTCTTTAAAAAAACAGCTAAGAAGAGACAAACCTTGATTTATTTGTCACTAACATCCTAACTAATTAGGTGTTAAAGTTTGGAACAACTTGCCGTTTTACTCATTTCTTCAACCATTAAAATGTATTCAGTACAATCGTTATTCGGTTCGAAAAGTAGCCAATAATACTTATTACTCCCTCAATAGACAAACTCTGAAGTTAAAATGGATAATATGCACATAAATGTAATCAGATTCACAGCAAAGCTCACCAAATGAAACCATTCAAACTTATGGTTACTGTCTAACTGCAAGACAGTTGCTAGCGGAGCCAATTTTGAATGTGAAACCTTATAATTATAAAAGTTTTTCATCCGTCCATCAAAGGTTCTGCGAAACAAAGCCTTAAATAGCTTATGAAATTCAAAGCTAAAACGCTAGCATAAAAATAAATAGGTCGACTTACATAAACTACGATTATGCTACGATTCTGCTACGATTAGCTACGGTTTGTAGCGCACACTATTCATAAAAGTTAGGAGTATGTTTTATGTTAACTTGTGTTTATCCGATAAACATGTTTTATTTAATTACAAAAACCTCAATTAGTTAACCAGTCTTACTTTAACTAATAGTTAAAGGCTATACATAAACTTCATTATGTAGTAGCTGTTACTGTTTATTATACTCTTGTGACTTTTGAAAATCCCTTCTGTAATAAAATGGCGCGTTACTTGTCCATGATAGAATCTTAAACCGGTGGGCAGTTTAATCCAAGAAATATAGGATAATTTAGATATAATTTATATTCGCAACATTATTTTAACAAAATAAAAAAAATTGCGCACTTTTGCGTTACCGAGTCTGCTATGTATATATATGCATATTTTTGATATATTTTTCGGGGGTTTTCAAATGATAAGGTTCCCTTAAGTAATAGTAGTTATTTACGCGACCTTAATAGTGAAGTTTTAGGCCTTCTACTTAATTGAACAATTGAACATGTTTAAATGGGTTTTGACATCGAAATACTTAAATAGCTACTAGAATAAATTTAATAGACATCCAGACAGGCAGCAATACACAAAAGTCTGTCCTATTGAGATGGTCAAAATACTATTTAATATAACAGTTTTAGTAATAATATTTATTTATTTATTTGGTAATAATGGTGTTTGCTTTTTACCACAAGGAGAGTCCAGGAGAGCTGTCTACTGGTATGATGTCTTACCACATTATGAAATGTTTTTTTTTTATATTATAGGAAGGCAAACAAGCAGACCGATTTCCTGATGGTAAAAAATTCACACCGCCTAGAGACACCAAAGATGGTAATGGTGCGCTGCCAACCTGAGGTCAGGATGTTAGGCCTCAAGCAAAAGTAAGTATACCGGCTACCTTACCCTCCAAACCGGAACACGTCATGACATTATGGCAGCAGGAATAGAATAGAAGATAGAAATAGGTAAGACGGTGGTACCAATCCGGGCGAGTCGCTGCGAAACTCTACCACCTAGTCAGATGTCACGGTGTTAGTAATGATAAGCCTATGCTTGCCTTTTACGAGCTGCCTGGTAAGAAAGGCAGATGGTCTATTCTGCAAAGGAGCCCGGACCAACACGTGGACAAATGCAAATGGTTGAAAATGCAAAGCACAAGTAGTCAGTAAGAACTGCATATATAAAGGAAAACAAAACCTTTAAAATGTTCATTCGTAGCGAAAGATATAGAAAATATATTCAACTATAATCGTTATAGTTATGGTCGGCAGAAATCGTAAATGTACCGACTTAATAAATTGGATAAAAAGCTATTTTGTTTGGAAATAGATAGTATTTTAAAGCCTCTTCACAAGCTCGGGAATTAATGTAAGTAGTTTAGAAGTTACATATGTACATACATATCTTCACGACAAGTCTTTTACGGGGCAGGCAGAAAGTATCGAACCCCTAACATTACGATCCTGACTGACCTGTTTGACCTCCATCACATTCATTACGCTTTTTGTACAAACACGCCGGTTTCAGAGACCCTTGACACTACCCTCGGATAATATCCGAGCAGTTAGAGAATAAAGTTTTAGAAATTTGGATATTAGTTTAACAATTAAGTAGCGTTAATTCGCGTATCACAATTCCTACAAACTTGAGTAGATATTTATCTCCCGTATGGTGCTAAATCATATATTATATAAATATTAAATACTATATGAGTATTTTGAACTCATTAGTTTCGACCCCGCGGCCATGACCCAAATCGGTGTATATCTAAATTTTAGAGTTGTGGAACGTGAATCAATGCCGGAATTAAGCTTCCAACTGTTAAAAACAATGTAAATTGTAATTAGAAAGAAGGTATAACTACGACATCCACAATTAACTGAAGGTACATGTACCCATCATGGGATAGATGGCTGGGCACTTATTGAATCCCGGATAATGTTGTTTTTTTTATTCATTTTTTTCGTGTGCCAAATCTCCAGAACATTATTTCTCATAAAGTAACAGCCATAACTAAACCGTTAGACCATAGAAACGATGATACGAGTATAATATGTTTACAAATTATTTTGTACATTGTACTTATCAGTTACAAACCCGCGACCCAATTCGGTGTATATTTAAATTATGAATACCAAGCTATTTGTTGATCGCCAACTAAAATGTTCTGGTAGAGTTTCTTACCTGTTAAAAGTAAAATTCACTATAGGTTATTTTACAAAGGTTCACTAAAGTAGTATAAAATGTTTTTGTAACTAACACTTTTATACACCTATGTACTAATTTTGTTTCTTTCTTCCAACATGGCCTTATAATGTTAAAATATATGGATCCTGTATATTCGTATTAATTTAAGTAATAAGAGTATTTAATTCAGGTACACGTAATTTAGCACAATATGTGTAATAGCTAAGCAGGTCTTTTAACATTGTTACACTTGGCAGTTGGTACTCTCTTACAACTAAGAGTGAACTGTGTGTGAAAGGGATGGTTTTACAGAGCATTTAATACAATGTTTAACTTAATTAATGTGCGCATAACTAAAAATATAAATATCAAAATATGGAAAGTAAACCACTCGCAATGTACAATTAACTAAAATATGCAAATAAAAATGTACAACACTGAGTTTCGTATAAATTGAATAAAGAATTTATTGAGTCACGGAAAATAAATTCCTTGTACGAGTTGCTTATTTATTAAGCTAACAGTATGAAAACAACTTCATGTGCTTATTAAGGTAAGGTAAGTTGTAGTTTCGACTAATAAATTAATTGAGCGCATTCATTAGAATAATTTATTCAGTTCATTTATCATAACGAATTAATTAACGCAATAATCCAAAATTTAATTAAATTGTACATCAAAGCAGTTAACGAACGTTACGAAGATTACGTAACATTTTTTATTAGTTTCTGCGATTTTGCTGTATAATAGTTTTAGTGAATATTTGCACTTCATTGAGCAACAATTTCTTACAACTTTGGAACTGTTAATACCTAAAGAATAAGTTTTAAGGTACCATAACTTCTGCCAAAGACAACGTCAATTAGAAGCACTGCCGCAATGTTGACATAAACAGGTAAGGCGATACTACTCTAGGTCAGTTACTGAACAGTTCTGTCATCTAATTGTTAATTATTACTTCACTACAAAAAGTTATCCACATTTTTACGTTGTAAGACACCAAATATGCTTCTGGTACGTCGCTGTCTCTCAGAACGGTGACAAATCACTGTTATTATAGCGTCAGGAATAGGTAAGGTGGTGAATCAATATCTGGATGGATTGCATCAAAGTATTTACTACTACTGATCTTTTTTAATGACCTATTTAAATTCTGCTAGCCTATAATTACTGTCTTTAATAGTTGCTCATCTAATGACTAATGGTTAATATTGTTTGTATTATGGGTACAAACAAAAAAAAAGGATATTGAGTATCTTCACGCCCACATTCGCGAAGCGGTAGGCAGAGGCACAACCCGGGCACTTACGTCTAGTCGAAGACACCAAGTCCCACAATGTGATAGACAGCAAGCCCAACCGAACACACATCAAATCCCGAGCAATATTTTTTTATTAGAAAATTGGGAAAACCGCATTTTCTTTTTGTTGCCCGACCCGGGAATCTAACCCAGGGCCTCATGAAGTCAAGTCCAACAAAAGGACCGCTAGATAACAGACGCACAGAAAAAAGGATATTGATTCAATATACAAAGGTGAAATTCATACTGGCTTCTGTTTACAAAACAAGTAAAAAGTTTCGTATATGCATAGAAAATATGAGCCTTTTACGTCGCACTGTCAGGTAAAAACGAGGAACTATAGCTTCCTTTATGAAACTTGCTGAGCTTGCTTGTAAAGGAAAATTTGTGTTTTTGTTATTTAATCCCTTCTGTTCTGCATTTTAAAACTCAGTTTAGGGTTATCTCTAACAGATGGTAACGTGATAACTCGCCCAATACTTAACCGATATTGAATATTCTGAATATTCTGAAGTTTAAGAAAAAGCTGTAAATAAATAGTTTAAAATTTAAAAAAAAAAACATTAATGTATATCACAACCCCGACAAACAGTAAATCTATTCGAAAGTTATGATGCCAAAGATCCTTGTCATTAAGTCCTCGTCACTAGAAAATATGAACAGATCTAATTGAGACTAATCTAACTAGAATAAGCTTAATAGGTTTGCCAGTAAGCATTTAAAGGTTATCTTCGAGTTCCATCACCAGACAAGCTCGTTTGTTCATGCATCGTTTAGGTTTAAACTCGGTTTAGGTTGTCTCTATTTTTTTATGATATTGGTATGCAAGCAAGCAGACGTTATTTCTAATGGTAAGAAATTCACGCCGCCTAGAGACACCAATGGTGGTAATGGTGCGTTGCCAATCTAAGCAACCTTGAGCTAAAGTTAGTTTACCGGCTACCTTAAAGACGTTCTTCCTGATGGTTAGAAATTTACGCCGCCTAGAGACACCAATGGTGGTAATGGTGCGTTGCCAATCTAAGCAACCTTGAACAAAAGTAAGTTTACGGGCTATCTTAGCCTCCGAACCGGAACACGTCAACGGCGAGCACTGACGTTACGGCGGTATTAATAGGCGGTGGTACCAATACGGGCGAGTTGATGTGAAACTCTACCACCTAGTGAATATATCATCTTGTAACGCGATTACTAGACCAAAACTAAACCGATTTTGATGGTTTTTTTTAGTCAGATAGGTTAAAGTCCGGTGAAGTTGTAAAAACAGCGGGGTTGGCAGCTCATTAGTTATTCCAAAAAAAAAAAGGTAGGTCATGATTTTGTGGTGGTTGCTTATTAATTTTATCATGATTCAACTAATAATACACAATATATAAATATATCAATTACATATCAGTTGGAATGCATGCTTTTTCGCTTAACTGTTCCCAAAGAGCACACTTGAGTGGTTTTGACGAAAAATTCCTTCAGAAGTTAGTCTTTTCAATATTTGTGTGACGTGTAAAAAAATGTTTTAGTTACATGTAAAAAAAAAATTTAATGATTTTAACGGTTCACCTTTTCAAAAGTTATGATGCCACAGACAAACACACACACACACACATCTAACTTACAGAATCTCTCTTTTTGATGTGCATTAGATATATATTACCGTAATTTCATTAGATCGTTCTCATCAAGTTTTAGTAATTAAAAATATGTAGCTAAGAACTATCTTGATCATGTCAGATTTTTAATGAAAAAAAAAACGGAACCAAATTCCGTTCAACCGTACCCACACATACACATAGAAAGACATACGTCAAACTTATAACTCCCCTCGTTCTGTGTCGGCGGTTATAAAAAAAACTATCAAAATTCTTACTTTCATATACAATAACACAGTGCTGATTGGTTGAAGGAAAAAATAAAAAAGGGCTTGGGCAAAACTTGGAACTTTATTAGGGATGTAAGGTCGAACATGTTTTTATTGATACATTGCCTTCGTATACGCATGTGACCCAAACAATAAAAAACCAACATATACAATAATTTGTAGCTCAGCTATATACAGGTTGTATCAAAATGTTGTACTCGTAAAATATTACGTTTTACTCTAAACGTTTAGCAGTTTCCTAATCCAATTATAAGATAAATAAAAGCGTTTTTTTTAATTCATATCGTTTCACTAAATTCCAAGTTTTCACTATTGGTGGATTGCTTTGCATCAAATTGACCGGGTGAGGATCCACCGCTTTACCTATTCCTGTCACCATAATGACCGTGTTATGTACCGGTCGGGGTGGAAGAATTGCACAATAGGCCAGACGTCCCGGTTAAAGGATAGCGACGCACCTGTAACATCTAAGGTGTCTATAGAACATACCTTACCATCAACAGGGCCAGTTATTTGTTTTTTAAACCTCTAATAAAAAAAAACTAAGAAAACAATTACAAAACGAACAAATACTGAACAAAATTAATAACTTTATAATACTTTGAAATCGGTTTTTAGATACATGCTAGTATTTATATCACGCTACGATTATATTTTTTTTCTTAAAGAAACTTTTGTATGTAGCACCCTTCATGACTACATAAATTATATTTCTCATTCTTAAAAGTTAGTCCAATAATAGTTATTTAGTTAATAGACTGTATCATTTTATTTAATTCTTCCCCCATACAAATAAAAATAAATAGCTGAATGTCCTACTAAACAAAACACTAGCAAAGGAGACTGAGGTGAGTTGTGACAGAGGAGAGTTGTGACATCGTCGATTTTTTGGAATCTAAACCTCCAGAGGAGAACCTCGGTCTCCCCTACCTCTAACGATGGAGCCAAATTTTTGAACATTTTTGAAAAATGTAAACAATTAAAAAAACATTAAAATAGGACAAACAGTATACACAAAAAAAACTAATATTTATCAATGTATGCACATAACAAATCACAATTTACCTGATAGTTTTAGTAAAGTTAAACACAACCTAATCAAAAGTACTGAAGAAATCAAAACCAAGCAAGAAAATTGATAACTATTTCTTTACAATTTCTCAAATTGTTCCAGAAACACATTAAGCTGAACGTTCCAGTTGTTCGAAAAATAAAGTTTTATGATTACTTCGTTGGACACACTGTATATAGGGCTGGATTTGTCGTTGAATCTCGACGAAGCGTAAGTACTCGTGAAAAATATTCGTAATATTTTTGCCAGCCATTTTTCTTTAATACTTATTCTTTTGGAGGAAATCACCGGCGTAATGAAGAGTAGGATAAAACGGTGCTACGGGACTTGAATCTTGATAATCTTAGTTGTCACTCAGAAGCAGCTTATTAAAAGTAAATCTCTTTTTTGATTATCCATTTTGTAAGTTAAATGAGAATGGATTATTGTCCGTGTATTTGTCACAGTTGCGTTACCGATTTTGACGAAATTCGATATTCATATAGCAGAATAATCCAGTTCAAATGTAGACTTTTATAGCTATTCTACACCGACTTTGTTTTGGGTAAATTGGTAGTAATATCTTAATATATTATTTGGCCTCTTTTGTTGTTTCTTACAAACAGATTAATATTAACTCTAATTTTAAACTTTTAAGTAAGGTTACTTATGATTAGAAAATAAACAAGTGAACGAAATAATTAACAATGAGAAACACGTATTGTCGCTTATAGATATTTTGAAAATAGTAATGGTGCGTTGCCAACCTAAGACTTTTATATACAAGTATTTAATAATATATTTTTTTAGTTTAGTAATTTTTAGTTTATTTTAGAAGTATTTTTTATATAAGTAATTTTCTCGAACACTTCACCTTACAACCGCGACTTATTAGTCTAGTTAGTGGTAATTGGAATACCAACCTTAGCACCATGAATAGGTAAAGTGTTACCAATCCGAGCGATTCATTGTACGATCTGTTATTAGTTATTACTTTTAAAGTTATTCATGAGAATGTAAAAATAATCTGTATAATATAACAAAAATATCAAAGTGACTAATATTCAGGAAATTTGCAGATAATTGATGGTATAGAACTACAAGATGTTTTTTCGAAACTTGATCAACCGAAATGTGTGGATACTACACAAATAATAATTATTAATAAAAAATAGAAAAGAAATATTTTAGTAGACGTTCGCAAAACCACAAGCATGGTCCTAGTGTCCACACATTTGATAGATTATGTTTCGAAAAAAAAACCATTGTATATGACGGAGGAGGAACCAACGAAGTGTTATTAAAAAAATGTGACGTCAGCATTGCTAACACCACAATTGTCGTTTGCATGATGGTGACTCATTTTGGGTCTTCTCAAGAAAACTTCACAAGCGCTTTTAAAGTCCGTTTATTTAACGGGCAGCATAACCACGTCCCAGAAAGGTCCGTACTGTGCGGCGATCGGCCTATGAATCGTGAATGCCTTGTCGCCTACTAGTCTAGTCAACATGCGCCTTTTAGGTCAACATTTTTTGTTCGCCTCGGAATATTATGATCGAGGTGTCATTCGATTTGTCATTGCATTTAGAAACTTTTTGAAAAATTTGGAGTTTTGATTGCAGAGTTCCGGGAAATACGAATTTTTTTAGAAAATTTCTTCCTCTTTATGTATCTTTTTTTTTATTACTAAAATTTTGAATACTTTTTGAGATATTCGCAAAAAACAAAACCAAATTTTTACTAAACTGTTTATACTAAATTGCTCTTTGCTCTTTTTTTACAAAATTATTTATAACTTTTCTAATTTTTGCAATCAAAACTTCAAATTTTTCACAAAGTTTCTAAATGCGATGTTGAATCGAATGACACTCGATCATAATTTTCCGAGGCGAGCTAAAAATTTAGACCTAAAAGGCACATGTTGACCAGACTATAAAGTGCGGCCTTATTTATAGGGCTCGGCGCACGTGCAGATATTTACAAGTCGTTAGGCTAAGTATTTAAATAACAACGATAACCTTAATTTCACATTGCAATAAACTCATAGTAATCAACTGATGGTTAATTAACTAATTTTCATGACATCATCAAATCATTTAACTTAATTATTCTACTTCCTTAAATTAACTAATATGGTTGCACCGATATAAAAAATAATAAAAAATCAATATACTTATTTACCTTACGAATAGATAGTCAATACTTTCATATCCTGTGTAAGCTAAAAAATAATTTTCTCTTGTACAGGAATATTCGCTTTTGCGTTTCTAAGCGATATCAATATAAGCAACATAATATAACATTGTGTATATCACTAAAACAAGTTTGATAAGTCTACTCGGACATTTTTAAAAACAGCTAGGTATATTAGCCTATGTCATCTAGATGCCAAAAATCAAAACATTATTCAATCAATCATCGACATCGTTAACCTTGTTCGCTAACCCTTCAACTAGCGGGTTCATAAATATGGCTTAGAAAATTTAATGTTCAATGTAGTGTGAAATTTCCTTAAATGTTTTAGTCCTTTGTGACCTTATTCAATTTATGAAAATTTAATGCATTCTTATGTTCATTCAGACAGGAATCGAACTGATATAAGAATTGTTAAGATAAGGTACGTAATTTTATATTTAATCTATGAAGGCAATTACTAATTATTGCAATCTCAATAGTTAAATTGATAGAATATCTTCAGTAATTATGGTTGCAGGTGAAATTATTTGTCGTGACTTTTTTTCACAAGCTCAGAATAAGTGCTGAAATTATTTTGTATACTCATGAGTATTATTATTATATTGCATATACACCTTATTATAAAATGTTGTAATTTTTTTTTACTTTACACTAGTCGATCTTGTGATATTCGTGTCGTTTGACATTAATAGCTTCTAACAGGTTGTATGGATGAAGGCATTGATTTTTTCAATTTTTTGCAATTTTCTCACTTTTTTCTTCATAAGATCTTTCTCTTGACTATCATTAACATAACAAAAATAATTAGAATTATGGGTGCATCCGTTTAGTCGTGATGCATTGACCACGTGAAATGGGGATTCATGTTTATGAACATGAACATGAACATTCAGATACATGTTTATAAACATTTTTATAAATATAAATAAAAATAAATTAATCACCTCGGACATGATTTTGTTGAATCTTATCATATTTCTCTGATGCATGCCCCAACCAATTTAGGTACCGCGAATCCAATTCCATTTAGTGGTAAAATTCTTAAATTTCCTCAGACAGGTTCAAATCCTGTCTGAGGTGAACGTTTTTTTTTTCCTAAAAATTTCCTAAAAATTTGTTAAAAATATGTCAAGCGCTAAAACTAAAATGTTGTATTCTTGTGACCTGTATATTTCTCAGTCAGTACTGAAAAACTAATTAGCATCTGAATTGAAAACAACAGTAAGTGAAAGTAGAAAAAATATCGTAATCGCCTCTATGGTCTTTTGGCCCGGTGCTGGACTTAATTTCTTGAGCTCCTAGATTCGATCTCCTGGTCAAGCAACAAAAAGAAAATTTAGTTTTTAATTTTATAATAAATACAAAGTCACCTGCAATCGGATATGTGCCCTGTTGGCGATAGCCTAGCCACCTTTTATATTGAAGGTCTTACACTCGTGTTCCTAAACAATACTACTAGGTCTCATAGTGCCCACGAACGCATATGAACAGTCAAACCTATTCACAAACGATGTTACAGTGAATTGAACTACTACTAATATCTTATATATGAATTCAACTACTGTATATACTAATACTTTTGTTAAAATCGACGCATAGCTAAACAGATACCAAGCTACTTTACGGAACGCATAGCATCAAGTTGTTAGTGTCAAGTTGAAATTCAAAAGTTGTTTATTTGTAACAATTGTACTCGTTAGACAATAATTGTTAGGCAGCAAAAATAATTATTTAAAATGGTTTAAAGCAGTTAGAAAGAGTTCAATCATTATATTAACAAAATAATAAATGAACGAAAAATAATATACGCAAAAACAAACAATTAGTTATTTCCACAATCCTATATAATAATAAAGGGGGAAAAAGAAATTTAAATGAATATCACTTGACATGACACGTCTGTGCATTTGGCTAGTCGTAGGTTCCCTTGTTTTGCATCTGCCTACCATTTCAGGGATATGGGGGTAAGGATATTTTTTTTATTTGTATGGTACTGACAATTTAAAAAATAAATTCCAAAATTTCCATTGACATATAACTGAAATTGTATCTCAAGTAAAATAAGCAAATTATATCTTGTGTTAAGGATGTAATATACTAAAACATAGAAACACATTAATAGATACCAAAATAAATTTAACAAACACCCAGACTCTGAAATGCAGACATCTAAATATTCACCACACAAATGTCCCCCAACACCAGCATCGTGATTATTGGGTAGAGTTAAACATTTACTCTAAACCTGTCGCAAACGAGGCGAACAACTGATGACTGCTTATATTCAACGGTGGTATCAATCCGGGGAAGTACTCTACCACCTAGTCATAATATGTTACAGTGCTAGTGACGGTAAGCCTATGCTCGCCTTATTCGAGCTGCTTGGCAAGACTGCCATCTGAGCATCATCATATCAAACTATTCAGCAAGGAACACGATATTAACGAACATAGACCCTTTAAAGCCATAAAGAGGAAAGATAATACAAATGCCGACAGACTACTACAAATTCTATAATACCTTCAGTACGTCATGTATGGCTAAACTGCAATGTTGAAATAATTAATTAGTAACACAAATAAATTTTCACAAAATACGCTTATAAGAAATTGTGCAAATTCTTTCCAAATTTAGCTTACTTAGCTGTCAATTACCGATAAAATTACTTGTCTTTAATTAAAAAATAATGGCAAGTAATACCCAAGGACGCCATTTCAACGGACAATCGTTTAAAAGTCTCTTTTTCTTATTCAGGACTGAGACATTTTTGGATAACCATTTCTAAATTTGCAATTCAAATGAGTTTCTAATTATAAAATTCAAATTTACTAAAGTTACAAAATCGATTTTTTAAGATAAGCCGCAAAAGGGAACCGTCGGGCAAGTTGTCACCACTGTCCAAAGATTTGTGAGATATTTGGCATGAAAAGTCAAAAATGTATTACCAATGCGTAAATAATCATAAAATTAAAAACTAGAACTTAATCGGCCAATATTTGATGAGGTTATGTTTATATAGCTGCCTCCAGCTCAAACACTTCTTCTCCATCAGGAAAAATTAAAAGATGTAACTAAAATTAATCTGAAACATTTTAAGCCGTAGCCGACCTTAGCTTTATAGTTTTGATTATACTTATAAACTATTTTTTTGCCTAGCCTTCTTGGCTATAAAAATACTAGCTGTTGCCCGCGGCGATGCCCGCGTGGTGCCACTGGAACATTATTTCGGAATAAATGCTATCCTATGTGTTAATTCAAGTTACCCTCTATATGTGTTCCAATTTCAACGAAAATCAATTGAGTAGTTTTTGCGTGAACGAGTAACAAACAAACAGACAAACTTTCTTATTTATAACACTAATAGGATTTTGAGATTTTATAATCAGTGAGTGAGTGAGTGAGTACTTTTTTGCATTTACATAAAGATCTGAAGTACATTAGAATTGGATTTGTTTGTAATATTTATATTCACCGCTGTCTTAAAAAATTGGCCTCATTTACTAGTAATTGCATTTGAGGAATGAGTTCTGCAAAACCCATCTCCTCCGAAACGTGACCAGCGTGAGCTTCACTGTTATATGCACTGAAATTTTCAAATAATCCTTTTACTTAAAATAAATTCAACTCTCGTGAAATAGAACTTTAAAATCGTAAAAACTTATTGCATTCGAACATTTTCGCTTTAAATCTTTCGTGGTGTTTTTAGATTGGTCATAAAAATAATAGTCGTGATATTTTCTAAGAGAGTTTTTTTTACTTTTTATAAAACTTGAAGGTATTTAAGCAAAATAATTTTGAATGGCAAATATAAATGTACACCACACCTATACACGTGGGATACCAGATAGGAACGTAGTTCCTTCGGCTAATGCAGAATCGACTCTATTCATGAGTAGGTATATACTATGCATTGGCGAGATTGAGTGAGGGTGAAAGAGAAAGGTATTATACACTACTCGCATGTGTATACGACTGTCGCGCCTGCGCACGTCTCATTAAACGGTTTTATTCCACTGTTTTTTCTTACGGTTTTTACTATTACATTTTCTTTTCAATTCGATCGCGCAGCAAAATCTCTATTTCCTCAAGCCTGTCGAAGGGAACTTCGTTCTAAAAATATACGACGCTTATAAACATTAAAGGTGGTAATGATGTGCTCTCTGAGATTCGAGTGTTTTTATATTCTTTATTAAGGTTAAATAGATGTTTTCAATAACCAAGAAAGCATCTTTCCAGGTGTTAAAATTTTGCCCGTATTGGTCTTTGTCCTCTAAGTAGAATAGACTATCGGCTTCCCTGCCAAGCAGGATC
>NJDC01000597.1:74869-96511 GCA_002245475.1 Calephelis virginiensis | reverse complement strand
TCTGTGCTGCCAAGTAACTCGTACAAGGCAAGAATTTGTCAAATAGATCATCACCAAGTGCCAACTACAAACTGCCGTGTCCACCGCCTCAATCCTGTCCTCAATCTTGTCCAGTGTCAATTATGTCTGTATTATGTACTAGTACGAATGGAAAGTTAGCCGATAGACTTGCTCATTAGGCCTAACACCCCGGCCATAGGACAGGATGTACCTATAATATCTATGTGTTAGAAGGTCTCAGCTGTCTCTTACCTTAGGGAGACCCGTTTGCTTGTTCACTTATCCCCTAAAAAATGTAAAGCCTTTGCCAATAAGACACCATACTTGTTACTGATGCATCTCTGTCCTATGAGTAGGCCTTGATTCACAAGTTTACCAAGTAGCAACGTAGCGATATATGGGTGATGGGGTCATCACATGCCGATCTAAAAAATTAGGTTACTTTCTTATAGAAATTTGAAGTTAGATTTCACTGGCTGACCTACAAACTGTACGACAATATCTGTATAGCTTCATGAACATTTTAAAATAACTGTATGGAATTTTTAATTAAATTTTACACACTCATGTTATATTTCAAAAGCCGGTTTTTCACGTGTTATTTTAATTAATATGGCGTGTCAGAAGGTTTACTTTTAGTCCTCTGAGCCTATGTTATGAATGAAGCTATTTACCGTCTATGTCGGCTATTGTTCGTCGTGGCTCATTTGCAGGACACGTGTAGTTTTAACCCTTAGTTTCTACCCTGTAACAAAATTCATGTTTGAAGTACTATTTGTTAAAACCTTGACAGTTTTATATAAAATAGCGACTTTAAATTTTAAATAATTTAAATGAAGACATGAAAAAGTTAAGGCAATTTTAGCACACGTCCCTGGCTTAAGTTACTTTTGTTTACGATTTTTTAAAAATCAACAATTTCTCCTCAAGCAAGATTTTGTCCTACAGCTTTCGTTATGCCTCTGATGAACTGGTCACACCATTTGGCCTACCGAGGCTTCGAGTAACGTATAGATTTTTTTTTATTTCTTCCATATCTATTTCATTGTTATTTCATCAACACGATTCTATATAATACAATTCCGTAATATAGTAGTGGTAGCCAAATATGTTAAGCCATTCGCCAAAGAGTAACAAACATCCATCCATACACAAACTCACAAACTTTCGCATTTAAAATAAGTAGGGTTCTTTAGCTAATCGTATACCATCTTATTAATAATAAACACGAACTAATGTTGGAATAAAATTAAGCTGATATTATATTGTGTATCACATTGTAATATGACTATTAATACCTGGACGAACCTTCGAGTATTTTACACCGTATTTGTTAATAAGACAGATTAGGTTTTATCAAAATTGACTTTATAGTCTTGTTAATTTGGTCTTTGAAGGATGTTACAGATTTTTATTATTTTTACGTGGCACGTCACAGAGTAGATAATAGATTTAAAAGTTAGAGGTAAGTCGTTGTCCATTGGATGGGGTGTTACACCTTTTGTGTAAATCTACCGTCCGGACTGGAATATGAAACAGTCAATATGGCGGCAAAAATAGGTAAGGCGGTGAACAATTATTCAAACCTAATTCAGTGAATGTAGTAAAACGGATAGCGATAGTCCGTTACAACATCGTGAAATGGACGCCCTACAATTCAAAATAAAATGAAAATCTGAATTATAGTAACGTTTCCCTGGAACGCACAAGTATGGGGACACGGCTTTAGTGATGCACATAAGTCGAATCTCGAAAATAGCGAATACGTAGTATACGAAAAGGTTTTTACTTTTTGCTAAACATAAACTATCAATAAAAAGAATTCTAACAAAATGAAAGTTGAATCCAACGTTAATAAATGGAGTTGGAAACTACACGAATATTTGCGTGTAGTCATTTCTCACTTAATTCCAGTTTCATGGCCAGAATTTATTCAAATAATATGCATGAGTTTTTGTGAGGCAAAGCTCAACTGAAAAATTCTCGGACTTTTGCCCTTGGGTCTTTTTCTGCCAGTGAACATCCGAAACCATTGTGTCGTATTTCACAGGAAACCTACTTTACCATTGTTATATGTTTTACAAGTACTTTTGCATTTTGTGCGGATTTTCGTATTAACCGGCTTACAAACAATTAAGCTATTCAATGGAATGTATATTGTTCATATTTTTGTTATCGTGAGTTCCTTTTTTCATTCAAAATCTACCTCGATGGCTGTGGCTAAATTTGGATTCAGTAAAAGAATACTTCAGACCTATATCCTCGAAGATCGAGGCAAAGGCACAGCCAGCACACCCACGACAAGCCGAATACAGTGAGTCCCACAATATTATCTGTTACAAGGTTGTTGCTAACCGGACACATATCCAATGTTGTTGTTTTTTTATTAGAAAATTTTTAACATCCCGTTTTAGGTTGGTAACGCGCCAGTACCACCTTTGGTGTTTCTAGTCGGCGTGAATTTCTTATCATCGGAAATCCGTCTACTTGTTTTCCTTCCTATATCAAAAACAAAAACAAATTTAAATTTTGATTTAAGATTACAAGTAACAACATATCGAACCAATCCCACAAAGTCCATTCTTAGGCTTCAAAAAAAATGCAAACATTTGACTCAAAAGACGCAATCAAAAGAAATGGTCTCATCGTACCCTAACAAGTACACATTTATTTCGTCGGAAAGCTTCAAAAGAATTTTTTATCAATTACGGTCCCTAAGAAAACTTCTTAATCGAGGTTGGGTTATTCCTTCCGATAGAAGTTTAGGAGGCTATCATTGAACCATCAGCATAAATCCTTGGGAAATAAATCCAATTTATTACGGTCGTAGATACCTGAGAACTGACAAACTTTGGCTGTCCGTTCATCGAATACTCGATTTCAGTCTGTTGGAACCTTTATATACCCCATCCACATTATTCATTCTTGACAATGACAGCACTTTCATATTACATTTTTATTAACGCTAAGCCGTCGCCAAATAAGTACACGTGGCACAAATTAAAACTATTTAGACATTTATCGAATATTACCAGACACACTGTAATTGCTATAGCATAATATATATCGCCTCTGTGGTCTAGCGGTCCGGGTGTTGTCCCGGGTTTGAATCCCGGGTCGGCCAACAAAAAAGAAAATTGGATTTTTCCAATTTTCTAATTAAAAAAAATGTTGGTCGGGATTGGAAATGTGCCCGGTTGTTCTGCTATGTTTCAATGTGGTTTCGACAAAAAAAATTGTGGTTAGTCAGTAGTTACCCTTATTACTTAGGGGTATGAAAAATAGATAATAGACGATTTTCAGACCTATTATAGAGCATATTAAAGACTTACCATTTAATAAATTTAAAAAATGTATTAAAATAAAGTTGTATGGTAAGGGTTATTATAAGATTTCAGAATATTTAGAAGACAGAAATGCTTGGGATTAATTGCTCCTCATGCCAATCTCTGCAAATTATTTGTGAATGTAATAAACTTTTGTAAATTAGATTGATAGGAAAAAAGACAAGCCCGCTGAGTTTCTTTCGCCGGATCTTCTCAGTGAGTGGCCGCGTTCCGATCCGGTGGTAGTTTTTAGAATTATATAGACGCGTTACAAGAATCTTTATATAATAACTCTACGTAATAAAAGCTATTTTGAATTTGAATTTAAATTTGAATTAAATCTGATATACAAAATTCTCATGTCACGGTGTGCGTGATTGAACTCCTCCGAAATGTCTCCACCGATTTTCGTGAAATTTTGTGAGCATATTGAGTTGGTCTGACATTCAGCCAACATCAATTTTTCATACCTCTAAGTGACACGAGTGACTTATTTATAACCTGTAATTACTATAGCATAATATTATATAGCACTATAAAGTTACGAAAATCAGATACTAGCCAATTTTCAGACCCACTTAATATGCATATAAAATTTGGTGGAAATCGGTAAAGCCGTTTCGGAGGAGAACGGTAACTAACATTGTGATACGATAATTTTATATATAATACTAGCTGATCCGGCAGACGTTGTTCTGCTACTATTTGTAATATGATTTTAGTAAAAAAATTTGGAGTGAGTTACCCTTGTCACTTAGGGTATTAAATATAGACGTTGGTCGATTCTCAGACCTACTCAGTATGCTCACAGTTTCACGAAAATTGGTGGAGCCGTTTCGGAGGAATTCAAACACGCACACCGTGACACGAGTATTATATATGTAAGATAATAAATAATGTCAGTGTAGTATATTAGTAGCGCTGTATTTTAAAGAACTCTGTTTACGGTAGCGTGTAATTCTCTAAAATATATTGAACTGTAATTTAAATGGTAAGTGGTACACTTTAAAAATAATTGTATGACAACAATTTTGTTTGTGAAATTTACTGGAAACCGAGCGCATTTATTACAGACTTCTTCGAATTTTTTCGTTACTTTGATGAACGTGAACATGTCCAAATGTTATAGGAACATATTATCATATAATTCAACTTCTTAAAAAAGGTTGAAAGATTGCCATTAAATATTTATTTAAACTAGTTGTCGCCCATTGGTCGAAATTCGACCATAATATATTTTAATATCTTGTTGATAAGAACTCCGTCTTCATTTCTTAAGACCAACTACATTGTTTCCTGAATAGTTAGTGCGCCATCTGTGATTTCTTATCGTTATCATTAATATATTTGTTTGTGTGGGTCAAATGCATGGTAGTATTTGTAATGTTTTATTTTTTGAATTATTGCACTTTATAAACTTAAAAAAATATTAGCGTTCTGCACTTCTCCTACACATAAACCAGTGAGCCAAATTGCATACTCCTCTGTCAGTTTTTGTTTCACGTATTAATATATAAAACATAAAATATAATATAGTAATGCCTACCGTAAAACCTTTTGTAACTAGTTTTATTACATACAATGGTGCCGATTTTGTTGTGTCACCGCTAAAGCTAAACTAACTTAAAAATTTTCTAATATTAGCTTAAATCTAGAGAAATGGTATTCCGTTCCCTAGTTCTAAAAAATATCAGAATACCCTCTTTATCTAAGATTATTTAGTCTTATGATTTGTAGTAAGAAACGTGTCAGCTTTATGAGAAAAAATAAAAAGACAGTTATTTTAACAGTTTTACCTTATATTTTATCTTATAAGTGTGTAATAAAAGTGCGTTGCAGACATGGCAAATGACAGGTATGTATAAAAAGTTATATTTTACTCGTGAGTTGTTTTTTCTGTGTTAATATCTAGTTGATAACCTTAACTTTTGTACTAAATAAATATTCTAGCAAAATAATATAAATAAATTACGTATAACTTGTTACAAATACTAGCGTACTATATATAGGACAGTAGGACAATATACATGATTTTAGTACAATAATACAACTTTTTCTTTACAGACCGTTAGCTGCGCATGAAATTTTAGATGCTTTAGAAAATGTTTCTGATAATGAAGAAGATTATAGAGAACGACTGATATGTATTCTACCTCCTCCTGTTGATCCTGACTGTCTCACTGACGAAGATTCGGGTGAAGAAGATAATGTAACTTTGAATAATTTGCCACGAAACATTCTGCTTCAACCGGCTGAAGTAATGATTCAAGGGCAGATTATGGTGAGTGATACAGAAGAAGAACCTTCTGATTATACAGGTAGAACTAAACGTAGGCGTACCTACGCATGGAGAAAACGGGACTTGGCAAAAAATCCCGTGAATTGGCCAGATGTTCAAGGCGCTTGCCAAGATAAGCGCCCAATTGAGTGGTTTGAAAACTTCTTAGATGAAGATGTTATTTCGTTGTTGGTGTCAGAGAGCAATAAATATGCTGTCAAAAAGAATTTGCCTGGAGACATAACCACTGAAGATATGAAATGTTTCATCGGCATATTGTTGGTTAGTGGTTATTCATGGCTCCCCCGTAGAAGAATGTATTGGGAAAACTCCCCTGATACAAAGAATGAATTGATCAGCTCGGCTATGAATAGGGATAGATTTGACTTTATTTTTCGCCACCTTCATGTCAATGATAATCTGGATTTGCAAGACAAATACACAAAAGTACGCCCCCTAGTTACACTTCTAAATAAAAAGTTCTTAGAGTTTTCTCCTCTTGAAGAGCATTACAGTGTAGATGAGGCCATGATCCCCTACTATGGTAGACATGGCTGCAAACAGCACATAAAAGGTAAACCTATTAGGTACTGGTTCAAAGCTTGGGTCGGTGCTACACGGTTAGGGTATGTTTTATGGATGGAACCATACCAAGGTGCTACAACTATGTGCAATCCAATATATAAAGAATTGGGGCTGGGTGCAAGCGTTGTTCTCACTTTTTGCAATGTGCTGATTTCACGTGGCTTCGACCTTCCTTACCACGTAGTTTTTGATATTTTTTTTACTGGGACGCCCTTGCTGGAAGAGATAACAAAGAAAGGCCTTCGTTGCACTGGGACAGTTCGAGAAAACAGGACATCTAGTTGTCCTCTGATTACATCGAAGTTACTGAAAAAAAAGGAACGTGGTGCTGTCGATTACAGAACGACACATGACAACACGTTCATTATTGCTAAATGGCATGACAATAATATATTCAGTATTGCTTCTAATGCTGTAGGAATAAATCCTAAACAATCTGCCAAACGCTTCTCACAAAGTGAAAAGAGAAACATTGTCATAGAAGAACCACATATGGTGTTCATCTATAACAAATATATGGGAGGAGTGGATCGGTCTGATAAAAATATTTCACATTACCGAATTGGTATACGAGGTAAGAAATGGTACATGCCGTTGCTCACACACATGATTGATCTTGCCGAACATAATGCATGGCAGTTATACAAAATAAATCAAGGAAAACTGGATCATCTTGGCTTTCGCAGAAGGGTAGCAATTGCTTTGATTGAATCAAACATAAAAAATGCCAAAAGAGGGCCTAGCCGACCCTCCCATAATGAACATGCTGATAGTCGTAAAGACCAAATGAATCATCTGGTTATTCCTCAATCGAAGCAAACACACTGTCAATGTCACAAAAATGTTTGACACGTTGCAAGAAATGTGATGTTGGAGTGTGTGTCAAGTGTTGAAACATGTCATTCATAAATAGTGTTAATCTAGTAAATTACATATAACAATGGGTAATATAATCAATAGTTATCGAATAAACTAGACTTTTTGATTACATTCTGTTTTGTCATAAATGGTCTTTTATTTCCTCTTATTATCCTACTGTCCTACGTATAGGACGGCTGTTTCCCTGAAAGCCTTACACTTAATTTTTTTTTCATATTTTTTTTATGTTGCATAAGATCTAATAAACTAAATAATGTAACTTTTTTCAAAATTTTCAGAAAATTTTAGTTTCAGGCTTATCTGGGTTAAACAAATTGTAAAACAAAACATAATAATTTATTTTAATTGTAATACATATACATCTTCTGTCTTTACTTCATAATAAAAAGAAATGAAAAGAGCAACGAGAAGTTTATTATAAAGTTTTTGTTGAAATACTCCATAATTAACAATTTGGAAATTGTTGAAACAAAAGGTTTGAAATGTTTGGACTTCAATGTTAAGAGGTTTTTTAGTGTTTTATTTTAATTCATGTTTATTTTTCAGGTAGTGAACTAGATATCCTGTATTAGAGTTTAAGAAAAGTAGATTAAAAAGAAGCTCAGCAAAACTTTACCACCTAGACAGCAATACAACATGCGAGTTAAAATGTTCTAAAACATGAAAAAATACCAAAGTCATATAGATAATTCTAGCTTAGTTGAATAAAAAAATCTACAAGGTTTTTAAACTCCTGATCTGAGAGTGATTTTTGAGTTGAGGGAGATTGGTAATTTAAATACATTAAGGTGCATTATAAAATTACAAAATCTAACATTTATGAAGACAAATAAAAGTTACTTTAAAACCACATCAAACTTGAAGAATTGAGTCTCTTGAAACTGGTTGAGGCAGGGTTAAATTAAAAGTAGTGGAATAGTAAGATATGCACATATTATTTGAAGATTGGTTTCAGATGTTACATTATAATATGTACTTATATAAATAAGAGTAAAATAGGATATCTTTATACCTATTTGCATGTCACTTGGGCTGAAGATTCTTCAATGACGGTGATGTGTGTGATGTGACGGTAACTCACTCTTTTCTTTTAATATAAAATTATTTTATTGTATTATAAAAGTGAGAAATTCAGTGATGTTTTTTAATACTCAGTGAATGTATGTTAGGTGTATTTAAGTAATAAATCGGGAATGTAATTTTATGTTTTAAAGTAAGTATATTTTTACATTAAGTAAGAAAAACTAAAAAGACATGCGCCTAAGTTCAGTTGCATTTTGAAAATTGTTAACAATGTTTTTATCAAAAAATCTAGTTATATAGATAGTCTATGTATTCAATAATTTGATAAAATTTTAAATGTGAGTTAGCTAACTTTGATTTTTAAAAAAACTGTTTTTTATATACAATAGACAATTCAGAAATGTTATTACATTGATATTATTATTTAAATTAAGATACTTAAATGTTCACCTAAAACCTTTCACCTATTTTACCTTTGTTTTACTTACTTTTTCTCTCTTACTTGTAATAATATGGTTGCTTTTATAATACTCATACACAAATTTCTGTCATATCGAATTAACCATTAGAGCCAATGCCTCTGCCTCTTAACAGCATGCATGCTTGCAATGATTTAAATAACATCTATGGTGTCTATAAGACAAAGTTTTTTCTAGAGAGCTATGTGCTTATTACCTAACTTAGTAAAACAATTATAAATGTAAGTTTTATAGACATCTGCCTCTAAACAGCATGCATGCGTGCAATGTTTTGAATAACATCTATGGTGTCTATAAGACAAAGTTTTTTCTGGAGAGGCATGTGCTTATTACCTAACTTAGTAGGACAATTATAAATGTAAGTTTTATAGAATTATAATTAATAAAAAAACCATTTGGATTTTAAGAATTTATTAGGTACTTGATCAACAAAATATGAAGAAAATTAATAACTTCATACCGAGCAGTAGAATCAAAGTTGTCTGAAAAAACCCAAGAAGAATACCTTTAATATGAAATTGAATTTTGTAATAAATTTTTGACTATGTTCCTTCCTGTTATTTTTATATCGCCTCTGCTAAATGACGCAAACGTGAACATCACATGAACATTGATCTGAGAATGTCTGGACTTAGTGGCAGATAGTGATCTATCAATACAAAATCACAAAATTGTTAATACTTTAACATTTTGCCTATATTTCTTGAAGATAGAAATATCTATTTTGTCCATATGACTTAGGATGTGCAGGTCTGTTTAGACTCACATTCAACTTTATAGAAACCTACAAGAATAATAATAATAATAAAGAATAAGCATCACCATTCGATATAGCAATAAAATATACGAAGAAAACTGCTTTAACGTCAAAAAGGTTCCAGAAGCCTGTCTCAATTAATTTTGCTGGAATGTATATTGTGTATCATTTTACGTTTCTGTAATAATATGTACAAATTCTATACAAAAACTAAAAATATTTTTTCATTACTTCCTGTTTTTACGAAAAAAATTACAAATATCTTACTTAACTAATATTATAAATCTTTATGACTCATATACAAATTCTTAAATGAGAACCTTACCTTTTGATTTAGCCCTGACTCGGCATTTTTTTGTGGATTTCTTTATTTAGCTTTGTAACACACACATTTTAAAAACACTAAGATGGTTCTTAGTGTTTTTACTCGAATGACATCAAAAAAGGAAATTGAATTTATTACACTTTTTGTAAAAATCTGTCAAACGAAGTCACTTTACTTATTCAATTTATATTTTGTTATAACCATATTTTAACCGGTGCTCATCTGTTACACGCTGCCTGCTAGAGAGGCTGAAGGTCTATTCTACTCAGCTGAGCAGTGATCTTTCTATGTCGCAAAAAATTTGGTAGCCTGATGGACCTAAAACATTCAGATGATTTTGTTTTAAATTACTGTAAAAAGTAAGTCGACGTAAAAACTAAAGACTTTATACCTACCTGCAAATAAGTATATGGTTGTTTTCAGTGAGGGATCCAGTCTTAAAGCCAGGTGCGTCACGTACTCAAGGTTCACTCAGGATAAAACATATATAATAAGGCGATGACTATTAGGTCAAGATAGACATCTGCCTACGAAGGGTCATGGTCCCATTAACCCTTTGAGCTTATTAAGAATAAGGTACATAGTTTCTATTATAGGTATTCAAGTAACAAGTTTTGTAGCGTTTCCTAATTTTAAAAATGAGTCAAGGTTACATCCAATTCAGATTTAAGTCCCAATAGATATCGAAATCTCAATTTCATCTTGGTATTAGTCCAATTAATGCCTAAGCCTAGGGCAAAATATATAACTTATATCTAAAGATCCTTTCTGTCCGTTACTTGAAATGGAGTGACAGTTTCCTAAGAGAAATGACCGCAAACCGACAAAAACTTATTGCTAAATCTAGATACTTATCCGGTGAGCACGTCGAAGATTATTTTATTAAGATAAATCTATTTTTTCATTTTTAATAACTATCTTTGAAAATAATACCAAGTTAAAAAAGTGCTAGTTACCTATAAGATGTTTTTATAGCGTGCAAGTACGTGGCTATCCAGGTGATCAGACAAAACCGTGGCCTATTTCACCATAGATGTTATAGGTTTGTCACTTGTGTTATGTTATGGTAACATGAATATGTAAGACGGTGGACTGCTACCTAGGCGGGTTTTTTTTTAATGTAATTCTGATTCTGATTCTGATTCAAATCACAGCCTTTGTTATTCTTATAATTAATTTATGAATTGTGGGGTGTATTACTTGTGTGTATTTATTGAGATATTAGTTTTTTGTAGCTGTTTTGAGTTTATGTATTTTGACGTCTATTGTGTTTAATTAATAATATGATACCTATAATTATTTATATATAATTCTACTATTAATACCGGGGCTTTTTTAATTTTGCTTTTATTTTTAATTTCATATGCCGCTTATTTATATACCGAGCATATATGTGTACTATTTGTTATTTTATTTTTATTGGAACGAAGTTCCTTATTGCGCGTTGTGAAAGGAGGCTAGACGGAAAAAAATGTTACGAAAAGTTGTCACGACACTTTTTGCTATAGTAAGCTATTGTAAGCTTTGCGGATTGCGCATGTTTGTATTTTTATTTTTCATTTTTTTTTCATCTTTCTCTGTCTGTCTCTCTCTATTTATTTTGTTATTTTTTCTTATTTTTTTTATTATTTTTTTTTTTCGGGTTACTAGAGATTGATAGAGATTGAGAGAGAAAGGGGGGAGAGAGAACTTCGTTCCATCCGGGTGTCCCTTGACACCTCTCAACTTTTTTTATTTACCTATTGTATTTGATTCGCAACAATTTGATCCATTTTCAAAATAAGTTGGAACCAATTTGCTTTATTTGCAATCGTGTGTGCCAGGGTATTCCCCAAATGTTATTGTTTTTGATGCCGTCCCTCAGCAGGAATGTGTCTGCTGGCCAGGGCAACCCTAACAACATGCTATGGTTGCCCTTGCCAACATTTTCCCTTTTCGTCTAGTGGGACAGTCATCGCTAGGCGCATTGTGGCTGATGGTATCTAGCTTTGCGTGGGAGCAGTTTGCAGGATGTGGAATCCTTGCTGGTTATCTGCTTCTCACAGTTTGATCTGAGCTGAAGTCCTCCCCAGTGACTGCACTTTGATACAGTCTCCTTGCAGAGCTTCCTGCTAAGCCCGTACCCCAAACACATAGAACATTGGATCAGCGGAGACTGCAGATCTTCTGATTTTATGCGCTGAAAATCGATAAACAGATAACCCAACTCGTCATACGCTGCCACAGTTTGGTGGATACTCTGGCCACAACAAGATTAACTTGGGGATTTTTGGTTTTCTTTTTAAATCTTTATATAATGGATTTTGATTTTTCTTTAAGGTTTTCAAAACGTTTCGTATTTTTGTTTTTTAGGGCCAATAGTAGGTCAGTTCAACAGTTTTTGCGTGAAGGAGTAACAAACACAAATACAAACTTTCACATTTATAATATTAATTAGGTTTAAGGTCCCAGCACACATATCAACTCGGAAAGGGATCGTCGCCTCGAGCCATTCTTTATTGTTTGTATGAAACTCCATACTGCAACGCACACTAATCGGAATGGTAACGTAATTGACGCGCATCGGAACAGGCTTAAGCGCGGTGTCGTTTAGCCGTAGCCGAGTTGATGAACAGGAGCTGCTCATACTGTTTGGTTACGTGCAAACGTTAAGTTGACATCTGGTTGACAGCGAGGCGAAAGGCGATACGGTGACCTTTCCGAGTTGATATGTGTGCCGACACCTTTAGAAGGATTCTCCTTAACACTTAACCAGAACAGTCATCAAAACTTAGCACCATAAAATGAAATATAAAAAAAAATATATATTTATAAATTATCACCTTTGTAGTCTAGTGGTCCGGCGTCAGACTTGATTTTTTAAGGTCCCGGGTTCGATACTTTGGGCGGGCAAAAAAAGAACTAGAAAATGTGTAGTTTCAATTTTCTAATAAAGTTAGCCAGTATTAGATATGTGCCTGTTTGGCGATAGGCTTGCCATATTTCACTTTGTAGGACTTGTTGTCTTCGGATCATCGTGGATACCCTCGTTGTACCTTTGTGTACCTTTTTTGGGGTACGTGCGTGAAAACACTTTTTAACTACCGGATTTTTTTTTCATTTAAATTTGTTACTAGGTTTTCTCAGCCTTGCCTGAAGAAGAAATTTATGTATCAACTCTTTAATTGAACCTGCGCTAAATCAATTAATATTTAACATTACTTATCGTTGACACAATAACATACTCATATATTATCCTACTAAGATATTTTAATAATTATAATTGTACCTGTTTTCTTTTACACACTTTTTTTAGTATATTTTTATTTATTCGTTCTAAGTATAGCTATAGTTAATTGCTTTGTACACGATGCCTTCCATTTTATTTTCACAGCTTAATTTTTTTTTGGGTTGGCTGGAAGAAATTTCTTTAGTTAGAGATAAGTTCGCCTTTTGTGCATTTTTAACTTCTCGTGTATTTTGTGTATTTTAATTTTTGTGTGCAATAAAGTGTTAAATAAATAAATAAATAATATTAAGCGTTTGGGCGAACGAATAATAATTTCGAAGATATCAAGCTGATAAGACCCAAAAGCAGTGGTCATCCTAGAGAACATCGGCCTTGTGGAACAGATGTAAGCTTAACAAATAAGAGGCGCGTTCACAATAGATCTATCTAGGTCACAGTGATAATCCGACCCAAACTCTTTAACGCAAAAAATGTTACAGTTTTCGGTGTCAGGATGTAACGACCCCATCTCCTGTATGTGGTAATCTAATAACTAAGATTACAGGACGATTCTACCAGTGCAACCAGTCACAACTCTTCCGGATTAGTATCGACATCGTATTCCTCCTATTTCCGTAGTCAGTGTTTACTCTTGTCGTTTTATGTGTTGGATGGAGGGGAAGATGATATATTTGTACACTTATCCTACAATCGTGACTTGGACGAGACACATTTAGTGCTGTCAGATTAATTTCCACAGATTTTTAATTTATTTCTCGAAAAATGATGTTAATTTAGTACTTTGAATAATTTATAAATTGTCGTGTCCGAAAAAATCTGACAAGTCTAAAATGTTTCATCTATTTTATTTATTTCCTTGGAAAGAGATAGCACACACTTAAAAAAAACCGACACAAGAACTGAATTTCCTTTTAAAAAGTAAAAAATATCCGAGTATTTTGCAAACATTCGGTTAATCTCACCAGTTTCACCCCCCACAACTTTTAACCGATTTTCATAAAACATGTCTAAGAACAATCGCACATAATTACCTTTAATACAAAAATATACTAAATTGAAATCACTCCATCCGTTCGGGAGTTATGATGCCATAGACAGACAGACACACAGACAAACACGTCAAATTTATAACAATCCTCTTGTTGCGTCGGGGGTTAAAAATGATTTAAGTTGCCTTTCAGCAGAATTACCACCATAGCTAACAATTAATATGTGTACTAATATATTAAAAAAAGAAAAGGACCAAGACTAGAAAACTATCATTTTTTACAGACAACGTGCAAGTCTCTGTAAATATAGCCTATAGCCTGTCAAGTTTTTGATATAGGTCCAAGGGTGGACAGATGGACAGACGGTTCATGCTCCGGTTCCGTTTTTACGCCGTGACAAATGGTTGTTTTTCGTGATGTGTAATTGCCTGAATTTATGGAGTAAAAGAAAACTTTATTGTCGCTTTTTATTTATATCTACTTAAATACTAGATGTTGCCTGCGGATACGCTCTTCTGAAACAACCTTATTAATAAATTGTGTAACTCTGGAGCCTCGTGTCAAAGTTTACACACAAAATCATTGCTTATAATTTTCTTCTTGTGATCTGTAAAAAGAAAACACATTCTCGGATTTAAAATATCAGTATTAATTATACTAATGTTATAAAGGCAAAAGTCTGTGTGTATGTATGTCTATTTGAATGAAATTTTATATGTTTATTAAATACTTGACTTCAAAGGCTACTTTTTCAACGAAATACCGCTAAAGAACTACAATAGGGGCAGAAAGTTTGTATAAAAATGTATTTACGCTAACGAAGTCGGTGTTATTAATATGTATATATTATGTCCCCGTGTTGGTCCGGGCTCTTTTGCAGAATAGACCATCTGTCTTCATGGCAAGCAGCTCGTAAAGGCGAGTACAGGCTTACCGTCACTAACACCGTATCATCTGACTAGGTGGTAGAGTTTCGCAGCGACTCACCCGGATTGGTACCACCACCTTACCTATTCCAGCCACCATATCGTCATGACGTGTTCCGGTTCGGAGGGTAAGGAAGCCGGTAAACTTTTTCTCGAGGCCCGGCCTCAGGTTGGCAACGCACCATTACCACTTTTGATGTCTCTAGGCGGCGTGAATTTCTTTCCATCAGGAAATCCGTCTGCTTGTTTGCCTTCCAATATCATACAAAAAAAATGCTTATGCACGATAATGGAGAAATCGCTAGTTGAATCTTGATTAAATGAATATGAAACTGACTCAGAATCATTAACTATCATAAAAATCATAAAAAAAAATATGTGTTGGCTGCCGTGATTGCGTGAGCGCTCTCTGCCGACCGGCAAACGACTGACAAGCCGCGGGATGGGTGGAACTTAATGTGCGGAGACCGATAGGTAAATACAACAGGTAGTTTTGGAGAAATGTAGGAAGTCCATATTACGGAACTACTCCATAATTGGTGCACTTACTCGACGTGAAAACTGTATGAAAATCCATTTAGTAGTTTTCGGGTTTATTGCGAACAGATAGATTCTTTGTTTCATAGTATGTAGTGACAGCTCAAAAGGTGCTACTGGTATTGCTATAAAATTAATGTAAACCCTTCCAATAAAGGACTTTTATCAAAATTTTACTTCTCCATAATAGGTAATACTAGGTCTTATAATAAAAAAAAATATACACGTTAATACATATAAATCTCCTCCATTATTTCTTCGTTTGGAGATCTTTTTATGTTTAATTTTGTTTCCGTACCTATTCAAACTTTACTTCCTCTTTGACATTATTAAGAAATCAAACTTTTTTCTTTGACGTTACTAATGAGAAACATCCGAAATGAAACCCAATTTTTGATCAGAATTCGGAATGTTTTATCAGTTACAACTTCAATATCAATTATAAATGCTTTTACATGAAATAAAGTATAAAACTAAGAACAAATAATTATTGTAATACTAGCTGCTGCCCGCGGCGTTGCCTACATGGTTAATGTTCCCACAGGAACATTTTTGCGGGATAAAAAATACCCTTTTTATTAATCCAATTGACCCTCTATGTGTATACCAAATTTCATGAAAATCGGTTCAGCTATTTTTGCTTGAAGGAGTAACAAATATAAAAACACAAAAACTTTCGCATTTAAAATATTAATATAATAAAATTATTATTGTAATACTAGCTGACCGAACAGTCATTGTCCTATTTACGTGAGGAAATTCTCACTTTCGGGGACTTTCTGTGGAACTCTTATACACATTATTAAGATATTTTATTGAATCAGGCGTTACTTTGCGGAAATCCATTATAAAAGATGTAAAATAAGCCTTTATTTTGCTAATTCCGCGTAAGCAGTGTAACCGTTGTGGCAAATAATCCTCCAAACGACACAGAATGTGACAAGCCTAACTGACGTTCCCACCACCCACCTCCGCGACCACTAATGTATGATAATGAACTAAGTAAGTATTTTGCATTGATTTAAAATAACTTACAGGTGTCTAAATTGCATGTAGATAAAAGCAAAGACGCGCGTGTTGATTAGTCTCACACAAAATAGATTTTCGTTTGACTTCAACGTATGAACCCTTGTCAATATATCTCTGAACAAAGTAAATGTTAGATTTTGTTCTTAGGGACACCCGCTTACACAAGTTGTTGACATATCACTTACCTGTTATTCTCCTAATAGTAGGGGAGCTCAGGATGCAAAATGGTTTTTCTCCGCATTGGCTTAAAAATAACCAACAAGACCACCTGTGGTAGAGTCTGAGCAACAACTTTCCAGAATGGGGATCTACCACCTTACCATTTCTTACACCATAATGAAGTACTTGGAACTGTCGTTTACTTGACGTTTACGGGTCAAGATTGGTTGATTATTGAGTATTATTATTGAGTATTTGGTAGACTTGCACATCGGGCCTGTTATCATATCAACATGTCACATTTGACATAACATCGATATGCGTGTAGTATGTCTGTAAGCTCTTACCATCAGAAGAACCGTGTTCGTATTTGCTGTCTTATAGTTTAAAAGAAAACGGATAGATACTTAAACTTTATTAGATAATGGAGAAATAATAGAGTATTTTATATTGTCTGCCGTAGACGGAACGCATTAAGGCTAGAAAAATGATAGCTACTTGATCTTACGTTAGCACATCCAATCAAAAGCCGATGTTTAAAATAGGTATGTCTCTTCAATGACATGTCAACCAGTTAACATCCCTTAGTAACTGGTGAACATAAATGTATTGTTTCCTGGAAGTTCTTTAACCTCCCTACTACGTTACGTTAAGTGTACACCTAACAGTCGTAAAAAATTCACTGTATTTATAATCTACAAATCTTGACTAAGCCAACAGACACCTACACGCGCAGCATTGTATGGGGATTTTGTTACTGAGAATACAAGATTTCTCCCATATAGTAATATAATACTCATCTAGCAATAAATCTTCTAATTCCTTTCTTTAGCTTTCCTACTATAATTTTACTTTCCAAAATCATACTATACTTCCTCTTTGACTAGCTAGTTAGTATTTAGTAGAATGAGAGACATTCAATATTCAATGACATTTTCTTATTAGAAAATGTTTCCATATTAATAATGTTAAAACACCCTCAAAAAATTAAATCATTAAGTAACCTTACTATTCCATTGATGGATGCGATCACAATTTTCTAAACTTATTTGGGTAAAAAACTTTAATTGTACCTTGAAAAAGTAATTGGAATTGGTTCTTTTGATATATTATGTTAACTTAAATGTTTTTTTTTTAATCGTTATAGTTAAAATATTATTTATTAGGAAAAAATATTTTAGGCAATCTGGGATTGAATATATCAATCAAATACTCGAATATCTAATTATCCCAATAATCTAGCTAAAAATAAGCAATTAAGTAATTGTTAAGTTAAGGGTAACTTAACCTAAAAATACTGACTTTAAAAACTCGTCATATTTTTACGGAAGAAGAAACGTTTTCATGTTAGGTTTGAGCGACTTCCGTCCCTAGCTGATGTCTTTGTGAAAGTGTGTGAAAGCAGTGGAATCTAAATTCTCTTTTTAATATAAAAAATACTTTATTGACATCTATAAATAACAATATGACTGGAAATAACACAATGCAAAAGTTTTAATTGCATTGGGTACAGCAAAAAAAGAAACAGATTCTTACGTAAGGTTTTACAGAAAATGTTTTTTTTATAAATATCGACTATTATTTGTGTAATTGGTCCAGATATATTTAATCATTAAATTATTATTAAATTCTGTTTTCATGTGGAGGGAGCTGAACCAGTTTTATACATTTCAGCACAGAAAGAGACATTAAAGAAATAAATAAAGTAGGAAAGTTTTTTCACGCCCATATCCCCGGAGCGATAGGCAGAGGCACAACCACTAGCCACGACTAGCCAAAGACACTAAGTCCCACAATGTGATAGGTGGCAAGTCTATCGACAACCGGGCACATATCCAATGCCGGGCAACGTTAATTTTATTAGCAATTAAAAATATACATATCCTAATTTTTTTTGTTACCCAACCCAGAGATTGAACCCGGGACCTCAAGAAGTCAAGTCCGAACTTGGACCGCTAGACCACAGAGACGATAAAAATAAATAGTATATGTAAATAGGTTACTTTTTAACTTGATATTTTAAAGGGTTTGCGCAGGAGAGTCAGAAAGTCATACAAAGTCAAAGATGAGAACTGAATGTACTAAGTTTACGAATATAAAGTATATTACATTCAAATTAACACTTACGAATATCAGCAGTTTTCAACAAAGTTCTCATGAATTTAATGGAAAAGTTAACAAAAACGAAGTGAACGAGGAGTTATGAAAAGTTGAACGTTATATTCTAGTTAATAACTTTGGTTATGGCTCATTTTATGTTTTAATAGTATATTCACGCCTATATCCCCGAAGAGGTAGGCAGAGGTACAACCAAGGCACCCACGGCTAACCGAAGACACTTAAGTCCCACAGTGTGATAGGTGGCAAGCCTATCGCCAACCGGGCACATTTCCAATCCCGACCAACAATTTTTTATTAGAAAATTTGGAAAAATCCAATTTTTTTTTGTGTTGGCCGACCCGGGATTCGAACCCGGGACCTCATGCAGTCAAGTCCAACATCCGGACCGCTAGACCACAGAGGCGATTTTATGTTTTAATTTTCAAATGTGCGCTTTTTAATCATTCTTTTTATATTTTAGACTAGCTGCACCTGTAACTTTGTTTACAACACACACTCATACACACATGCACACACATACGCACAACAATTTCGTTTACCATCCGATCCAATATAAATGCTACTAAATACTGTAGAGGATAATTTAAATGAAGCAAAACTGTAAAACACTGAGTTCGATTTCAATAACTAGCTCGTCTACTGTACCAAAAATCAAGTAGTTTTGTCGATTTTCCTGGTATCCCATTATAAAGCAAAGACATGGTCGTTTTAGAACCACTTCGAAACCACGCCTTCTTAAGTATTTTTTTAATCAGTTTAGTAATAAAAGATAAATCGACTAATGTGCAAACCTGTATTATATAGAATCAATGAATCAATCATCTTTATTTACTTTTAGCAGGGTGTACATTTGAGGTTTTTTAATAATGTACAGTGCTACTAGTACACCAATTAATAAACAAAAATAAAAACTATTCAACATACAATTAAAAATTCCACATGTCAATGTCTTAAAATAAATTATGATGTTTTATTGCTATGATTATAAAATAATCAATAGTTTAATTAATAAATTTAACGTCAAAAATTATAGCAAATTAGAACTAAACGATTATGCTTAATTATAATTAATTTTACTATATTAATGTCAACATTTTGCAAATTCATAAAATAAAATTACGACACGAATAGTTAAAAAACTTTGAAAAAAAAATGTCTTATAAATATCAATCAACAGTTATCAATTTTAAACCATAATTTTTTTGTCTCAAAAATATTCTTTCAAGAGGGGTAAAAATATAATTTAAAAGATTCGAAGAATTGCAACACCACAGCTTCTGTTTTGAATTTCAAACTTTTAAATGAACTATCGCTCCAAATATCGACTTATGAATATTACTCAGTCAGCTCAGAAATTGCATAAACTAAAATAATGTAGCCTTAAATAAACTTGGAAAAAATATCTCTTATTTGTAACAAAATATTGAAACGAAACATTTTATTTCTAATACTTCAAAAGTGTTGAATTCTGTAACATTGATGTTTAATTACTAGAGTTTTTATAATATGTTATTTTACTTATAATTTTACTATACTATGCAACGAAAAGGAGCTACTTTTTTTTTAAATTGAAAGGCAAACAAGCAGATGGATTTCCTGAAGTTAAGAAATTCACGCCGCCTAGAGACACCAAAGGTGGAAATGGTGCCTTGAAAACCTGAGGCCAGGATGTTAAGCCTCAAGTAAAAGTAAGTTTATTGGTTATTTTATCCTCCAACCAGTACACGTTAACGGCAAGCACTGATGCTATGGCAACAGGAATAGGTAAACCAGTGGTACCAATCCGGGCGAGTCGCTGCGAAACTCTACCACTTAGTCAGATGTCACGGTGGTAGTAACGGTAAGCCTATGCTCGCTTTTTACGAGCTGCCTGCTTGTAAGGCAGATGGTCTGTTCTGCAAAGGAGACCGGATCAACACGGGGATAATGTAAAGACCTACCTTTAGAATAATGAACAAAGAAATTCTATTTATTCTTGGCCGAGAATCGCGTAATAAACTTAAAAAAGTATACCAACTAATTGATCTCCTATTAATGAAGTCGATGAAGTATATCATTTTGGGTGTTAAAAAATATATTTCGGAGTATTTTGTCATTTTTTTTTACTTTACTACTACTAATATACTTAACATTTATAACTTATTTAAGAGGCTTTTTTGTTAACTTTGTTGGTATCTACGTATCTTTGTAACAAAATCTTAGAACCCACTTCAAAATGTTGGAATAAATTGAAACTTGAAAGTTCCATGGACAATACGATAACGGAGTCTTCAAGATATGGAGCCAAATCTAACATATTTGTTTTTAGAGTTTCCGTCGCGTGCTCTGAGTAAACGGTAGAATTACGTAAAAATCAAGTGTGACAAAATTGTTATCCTACAAAATCTACATATATAAAAGAAAGTTGTGTTATTTACACTATTAAATGTGTTCATAACTCAAAAACGTGTGAACTGATTTGGCTGAAAATAGATGGAGAAGTAGCTTAGAATGTAGAGACGTACATTGGATACTTTTGACCTCGTTAGATTCCACGGAAACTAGGAAAAATATTAATTTTTCCCACACAAACAGAAAGGTGGAACGAACAGCTAGTCTCTAACAAAAAGTTTCGCAATTACGTGTAACGTTATTTTTTAAGGTTGACTTTAAAACACTATTATACAGGGTGTGTTTGATACCGTAACGAAAACTTTTGTGGTATTTTAGATACATATCAGACTTAAAAAATCCGTTAACAGCTTTTGGTCGAAAACAAGTGGTTAAATATTTAGCAGTTTTTCAGTCCGCAATGTATAGCGAACAAAGTATATGCATTAAGCCGCGTGTTGCAAGCTGTAGATGTCGACCTTATATCCTGTTTTATTACATTGCTGTTTTTAGTAAAAATGTGTTATTTATTAGATTTTAAATAAAATTGAATTGCGTTAGATAGTATTAATGAAAATAATAGTGAAATAAATAAAAAAAACTATATATATATTTTTTAAATATCTTTAA
>NJDC01000597.1:14382-71883 GCA_002245475.1 Calephelis virginiensis | reverse complement strand
TAGAACCACTTCGAAACCACGCCTTCTTAAGTATTTTTTTAATCAGTTTAGTAATAAAAGATAAATCGACTAATGTGCAAACCTGTATTATATAGAATCAATGAATCAATAATCTTTATTTACTTTTAGCAGTACACCTTGCTTTTGATTTGAGGTTTTTTAGTTATTTACAGTGCTACTAGTACACCAATTAATTGGAATGCACATTACTCTTAGCAATAAGTCATACAGATTACAAAACAAATAAGGTTGGAACTATAAAAAATATAAAAAAATACAAAAATAAAAACTATTCAACGTACAATTAAAAATTCCACATGCCAATTTAAGTCTTAAAATAAATTATGATATTTATATTGCTATGATTTTTTTTAATAATCAATAGTTTAATTAATAAATTTAACGTCAAAAATTATGACAACTTAGAAATAAACTATTATGCTTAATTATAATTAATTTTACTATATTAATGTCAATATTTTGCAAAGTCATAAAATAAAATTACGACACGAATACTTAAATAAATTTGAAAAAAAAATGTCTTATAAATATCAATCAACAATTATCAATTTTAAACCATAATTTTTTGTCTCAAAAATATTCTTTCAAGACGGTTAAAAATATATAAGATTCGAGGAATTGCAACACAACTGTTTTGAATTTCAAACTTTTAAATGAACTATTGCTCCAAATATCGACTTATGAATATTAAACAGTCAGCTCAGAAATTGCATAAACTAAAATAATTTAGCCCTAAATAAACTTGGAAAAAATATCTCTTCTTTGTAACAAAATAGTGAAACGAAACATTTTATTTCTATATTTCAAAAGTGTTGAATGTTGTAACATTGATGTTTAATTACTACGAGGGGCCTTCAATAATTACTTAGCCTCATCGCCCCATGGCGTTGTTGTTACAAAAGAGTTTTACTATCGTGCAGTAAATACTTTTTGAAGTCTATCAAGTTGTTTTCAGTCTTTTCCCTTCATTTGTTTTGTTTCGACGGCCTTTGGAAGCGAGCGTGTCGGTCGGTTTTGCAAAAATGGAAAATATGAACAATATCGTTCGATGATTAGATTCTTTTTTTTGGAAGGGAAAACGCGCAGCGAAATCAAAAAGCGCTTGCATGCTGTGTACGGTGACTCTTCTCCTTCGATGGCGACCGTCAAAAATTGGTTCAACGAGTTTGCTCGTGGCCGCACGTCGGTTTTTGATGAGCCACGCCCAGGTGCACCGAAAACGGCTACTATAGAAGAAAACGTAAAAAAATTCCACGATCTCGTGTTGGCAGACCGGCGACTGAAGATTCACGAGATAGCTGAGACTGTAGGCATCGCAGATGGGACAGTTCATCATATTCTGCACGAAGAATTGGGTATGAAAAAGTTGTCGGCGCGATGGGTGCCGCGTTTGCTCACACCAGACAACAACACCGGCTCACACCTCCGCCGTTGTAATGGCCAAATTGATCGAATTGCGCTACGAATTGCTGCCCCATCCACCGTATTCTCCAGACTTGGCTCCATGCGACTTTTTCTTGTTCCACAATCTGAAAAAGTCACTCACCGGCAAAAAATTTGGGTCGAATGATGAGGTCATCGCCGCCACAGAGGCCCTATTTTGAAGACCTCGGGAAACCGTATTTTTTTGTCGGGTTAAAAAAGTTGGAGCATCGCTGGTCCAAGTGTATTGAATTGAAAGGAGGCTATGTAGAAAAATAAATCTTTACTTTCTCAAAATTTTCTTCATTTTTTCTTAGGCTAAAAATTTATTGAATGGCCCTCGTAGAGTTTTCGTAATATGTTATTTTACTTATAATTTTACTATACTATGCAATAAAAAGGAGCTACTTTTTTTTAAAATTGAAAGGCAAATAAGCAGTTGGATTTCCTGAAGTTAAGAAATTCACGCCGCCTAGAGACACCAAACGTGGCAATGGTGCCTTGAAAACCTGAGGCCAGGATGCTAAGCCTCAAGTAAAAGTAAGTTTACCGGTTATTTTATCCTCCAACCAGAACACATAACGGCAAGCACTGACGCTATGGCAACAGGAAATAGTAAACCAGTGGTACCAATTCGGGCGAGTCGCTGCGAAACTCTACCACTTAGTCAGATGTCAAGGTGGTAGTAACGGTAAGCCTATGCTCGCTTTTTACGAGCTGCCTGCTGTAAGGCAGATGGTCTATTCTGCAAAGGAGGCCGGATCAACACGGGGATAATGTATAGGAGGTAATCCACTTTGAGCACCCAGTTTTTCGGCACCTGCACATTCGGCACCTAGCCTAGTCCACTTTGAACACCAATTGGTATTGGTACAGGAGGCTATTGCTGGCCGCTAATGGTTCTTTGACAAGATGAAATTAAATGAAACATATCGATAAAAGTCACTTAAATGTATGTTAATTTGAAAATATAAATTTGTAAACACAAGATATATCAATGCGATATACATGAAGTTGAAAAAACAATAAAAATCTCTGTAAAAAATATTAACCTAAGTTTGTCATAAAACTTTTTTACTTTTATTGACCTTTGTTGTGTAATCATTTTTGGTGAAATCTTACCTAATTGTAACTATTTTGATATTTATTAAATATATGACTATCATTTAAAGGAAACATCATATTTATTGCACAATCAGCCTTATTTCAATCTTAAATATTATATATTATACACAAAAATCACATTTCTTGCAATGTCGATTTTATTTCAATTTCAATACCTAAGTAAGCTTTCTTCCTTGCCGATTATGATACTTTATACTAAAGAAAGAAATCATCAATAGCAAAAAATCGCAAGGGAGTTTTGGCGCCATCGAGAGAAAAGATGGTCGAAGTTTTTTCATAATTATTAAATTTCGTGTGATTACTGAGTGAAATTAGTCAATTTTGGTGGCATTTTGTACAATTTTGTTCAGTAAAAGTGCACAAATGAAATAATCATGAAGAAATTAGCGTATCGTGTATTTCCTCGTTGCCGCCAAATCTCATTACTTGAGCTTGAGTAAACAAGGCACCGCTTTACTCAAGAGCCTGACATGACTTCGTGACGACTTATGACTGATGACTAACTAAAATTAATTGAAATTGATATAAAATTTGATGCAGATTTCTACTTGACTAATGGCTACATACTAACGTGAAAACCAAAACCTAAAGAAAGAAAGAAAGAAAACTCGCATGGTTTCTCGTATTGGTAAATGACAGGTCTTATTGATAGAAACAAATAATGATGTTTATTGAAAAAAACCAGTTTTACGTCATACTTACAATACACTAACTATTTATAAACTTCTTTTGGTACTCTCTAGTGATTGCATACATATTTTGTTATTAATAACTTTAATTAATATAAAGAAAAATAAAATGATTTAGTATTAAAATCGCAGTTTTTCAATGCAGCGACCAAGGAAAATAAGGCCACTTTTATATTCCTCTATTATAGATTACATTATTTTTTTTATTTTGGCAACTTTTTGGGATTTAGATGTGCCAGTTTTTGCGAGAATTTCAATGTAATGTTTGCAATTCTCTTGTAGAACTTTTAAAACAATAGCAATGTTCTTATTATTTTTATTAATTGCTTTATTGATTGGAGAATAATGAGTCTCCGGATAGTTGTTTGTTTTGTGAGCCTGACCATAACAGCACCATTTGTTTGACCAAAATGTGTGGTCTATCCACTGTCTGATCATATAATCGTTAAATTGAGTTACGTTTTTACTTTAGGGAGACTCGCTCATAATGTACAGACAAGCATCATCTAAATCTTATGGAGGCAAATAAGGGAGGACAGTACATAAAGCAATATGCTTCCTATAAATGCTTTTTCCGTTGAGGCCTAGCTCTTTCCCTTTTATTTGAACGCCTTATATAAATGAAAGTAGCATCCATTTACTACTGCATTAGAAAATATATAATAATGCATTAGAAAATAGGAAACATAACACGTTGATAAATGTCTGAAATCGCCCCTGTGGTCTAGCGGTTCAGATGCTGGACTTGACTTCACAAGTGGACCTTATGACCGAACCAACGGATTTGATTCCGGGGTTGGGCAACAAAAATGACACATGATTTTTCCAATTTTCAAATAAAAAAAATGTTGCTGGATTGGATGTGATGTATGCCCGGTTTGGCGATAGACTTGCCACCTATCCCACTGTGGGACTTAGTGTTTTAGGCTAGTCGTGGGTGCCCTGATTGCACCTCTGCGTACTTCTTCGGGGATATGGGCGTGAAGATATATTAAATGTCTGATTGCCAGCCTTAGATAACCAATCCGATCAACAAAGTTTCTACACATTCCGGGTTCCATGTTTTTGAAACCAATTATACTGAGTGTTGGTATGTCTATATGCTTTTTTTTGCTAAACTAAAATTGTGAAAACATTTTCTAGTTTAAATTAAAAAGACACCGATCAAGAAAAAACATTTTTCCGTAAAAAAACGTGGGGTTTGTTGGTTTCAATTGTAAGTACCTACTTTATTGGTAGTTCTTGGAAACATTAAACTTATTATAAATCGACACAACAAGCGTGTTTTTAAGATAAGATGTTTATACTAATCACTGATTTTTTTAACTGTATTTTGCAGTAGTTATTATTTATTATTCGACAGTTTGATACATAAAGGCGACAAGTGTCTCCGTGTTGAACAATTATCGTAAGTAATTGAGGGTCTGATGAAGAATCCCTTATTAAACGTCGATGAAAAAAGTGGGATGTTATGGCTATGTGTGTGTCTGTCTATAGCATCATGATTTTTGAACGGATGGATGTGGATTTTTGTTAGAAAGCTGACGTGATCGAGATTTTTTAATTTACGTTACGTGTAACTTACACTTACATTTTATCGGAGGTAATTGATTTTTTTATAAAAGTTAAGTGTTTTTAAAAATATGTTGAACGAATGAAATTTAATAATACTTCACTCTCATTCCCATTCATTTAAAAGCATTTACGTGTATCACTTGACTGCGTCATAGAGTTTACAATTTAATTTACAAAATTACTATCACGCCCAACAGTCGGGCTTCCTGCGAATATTTTATTTACGAATTTATGAAAATTTTAATAATATTAAAATACTTGCAATAATTAAAATATTAATGAGAACACTCTTGCGCTGCTTAACGTAAATTTTGCTCTTCGAATTTATAACAAACTCACTTTTAATAAAGGCATTTAATTCATTAAAAAGTATCCTATGTTATTTTAATACGTATAAGAATTTGTGTTTATCGATGATAACCGACCATCAACCAAGTAGTAACCAAGTAGTCTGGGATGAAATTTTTGCTCTCCTTAAAACTATAGAAAGAAGTATTTTATGTTAGTGAAACTGTAACAAAATAACTAATATTTGCATTTATATTATTAGTAGGGATACAGAATATTAGCTGTTCTGTCAGCATAATAATATAATATTTACGATTTTATACAAACTGTCATTCCCGATTAAAGTCCTTTGGAAGTAAAGTCCTTTGGAAGTTGATTTTTCACAAAATAGTCTTTCTGAACTTAGACATTTAACTATATGAATACTAAATTTCCTCAATCATTCTTCCTCTATTTCACCCGTGAAAGAGCAACAGAAAAAGAGACTCGTATTTTTAATATAATATATAATCTACTAGCCCCTTTTTTCCGTAGGGAAATCCTCTTGGATACCCGTCACTTTCGGGGGAAATGACGTGTCATGTCTGACTACAACCGATTAAAACCCCACGGCGTCCACGCCTTCACCAGGTACCAGGGCTGTGGGAAAGCTTTCGCACACATCCAAAGCCCCGGCAGCTCTAGATCTCGCAATCTCCATCAGGCGGCCCCACTCAACAGGGGGCCGCATGCCGCCAGAAGCAGTGCACGGAGACACAGCGTGCACCACTTCGGGATCCCAGTGACGACAGGGAATCCACTGTACCTGCCACACCTCCATCTTGAACGGGCGAGCTAGATGGCAAGCCCGCCCCCATCCTCCGCAAACCTGCAAGCCGCCAACCTACGCGGGCAAAAAAATGCAATTCACCACCCTGTGTCCGTTTCTCGTGTCCCCTCTTGGACAGAGAGGGGTCTTAAGGAGCGGACTCTCTGGTCCGATTGGTTTCACCGGGGTCGGGGACCCAAGTTACTCAACCCCCCCGCCACAACAGGGCTCGGACCATTGAGGGGAGATAATCTAACAGGCCTTAGCATACTGTGAGTTCAATTGCTAATTTTGAAGTGCTATGGGATCCTTATAAGAAATAGTCCAACTGAGTTTGTTTGTGACTATCACTGTGACTTCAATTAAGTGGCGAAGTCAATTAATTTATTTATTGCTGCTGTCATTATCCTGCTTCAGTTTAAAAGGCCATGGTAGTAAATAAAATAACATGAGCAAAATTGTAACAAAGCTTACGAAAGCAATATACCTTAAAAATCTATGGTGTCGACGTCATCTAAAAAAATCTACGATTAAAAGTGGGCAAAGGGACAACTAAGGTACCCACGAGTAGGTCGAGACACTAAGTCCCACAGTGAGATAAGTGGCAAGCATACCACCAACCGGGCACATGTCCAATCTCGGGCAGCGTTACTTTTGAAAAAAAAAATTTTTTTTGTCGTTACCGGCCTGGGGATCGAACCGTTGACCTCAAGAAGTCAAGTCCAATACCGAACCGCTAGACCACAGAGACGCTAAAAACTTCTACTTTTCCCACTCTGTAAAAAAACGGTTTAAAAACACTTAATATGCGTATATAAGTTTCACCTGGGCAGCTATAAGTTTCACCATGTTTCTCTCACATTATGGGACAAATCCTTGAGTAATCAACCTCTGTTACCTTTTCGGGTATGCGGACGTAAATATACTTTTTAAGATAATTAATGCTCAACATAATCAGAACTTGTTGAAGTTCGATTGTATACACACTTCCCAAATTAGATTTGTACTTTTCCACACTAAAAATATGTGGGAAAAATGCAAATGTTACTTGAAAAGTGTTTATACTTTTACGATACCTTTTAGAGATATTGTTTCCAGTATAAAGTCGTAAAAAATTACAACTTCGTTCATACTACATTTCCCAGTGAAGGCCTTGTCGCATTTGTATTTAAATGAAGTTTATCGTGTCTCTGGAATACAAATTTGCGATCTCGAACACCCGCTTGGCTTGAACATCAAATTTTATATACCAACCGTGGCAATTACAAACGAAAGTACTTCAGTTCCTTCGTTGATTTGTTGTTTAAAATGTTAATTTGTTCCCAGCAGAACCAGTTATAACATTTATTTGACATCGTCTTCAAAAACACTTTGGAGTTAAGATTCATATTTATTTTAGCATAAGCTTGCGAAATTAGTCACAGCTAGTCTTTATATTTTTTTAATACCAGATATTTTTGCTCGTTATGGCCTGATTATAATGAGACTAGCTGCTACCTGCGGCTTCGCCCGCGTTTTCACAGAAACCCGGTGTACGATCGGGATTAAAAATAGCCTATATGTTAATCCAGGTCACAATCTATCTGTCTTCCGAATTTCAGACAAATCCGTTCAGCCATTCGAGCGTGAAAGAGTAACAAACATCCATACATCCATACTTACAAACTTTCGCATTTATAATATTAATAGGATAGGATATATCATAGATTTTACGACTTTTTACATAAAAAAAAGAAATGAGTTACTGCTGTGGTTTCAAGTTAATTTGTTCCCAGTAGCAGTAATATATGACTTCGTCTTCAAAAATACTCTAAAGTATAACTTATAATATATACTCATTTATATTTATTTTAATATAAGCTTGCACAGTCATTAACAGTCAGTATTTACAGTTTTTAATCAAAGATGGTTTTGCTTGTTATGCCCTAATTTTGATGATACATATTTACGATTTTTATATAAAGACAACGCAATAGGTTGCAAACAACCGCAAAATCGAAAGAATCACAGACATGTTGCTTATCTTTTAGAAATAAGTATGTTTCCAGAAGATTCCCAAGTAAAACAGATTTAGAAATACTGTTGATGGTAGCTAGTTTTTTTTATGTGATAAGTCAGCGAACGAACACTCAGGTCTGTTGATGGAAAGAGACAACCAAGGCCTATAAACACCATAGATGTTACAGGTGTAATACTACTATTAAAATAATGCGCTTCGGCTTTAGACTTCATACTTTTATTTTGAAATTGGCTGACCTAATCTAAATTTAAGCGAAATATTTAACCATGTAATAATAATATAATATAATAACAACTCTATTTAGATATCTTCAAAATATACTCGCATTTCCGAAGCTTGACGAATATAGCCGAAGCGCATAATTAAATAGTACTTCTATAGTTCGCTGTCCTGACGCCAGGATGCTAGGACTATTATATATATACCCGCTACCCTACCATGGACAGGATCATGACAAAGTCAATATGGCGGCAGGAATAGGCGAGGCGGTGAATCCCTACCCAGCCAAGTTGCTGCACAGAACTCTACCCCAGTGGTCTTGTTATTTACCTATATTTTAACCAGTGCTTGCTTCTAAGCTGCCTGGTAGAGAGGTAGATGGTCTATTCTACGCAGCTCGGGGAGAAGTAGTTTTACAGTTGTATAATAAATCTTTAAAATTTTGCGTTACCTAAGAGATTTGCTACACATCAATGTAATGAGCATGGGACTTTAACCATCTTATTGATAAACATAGATTAAAGTAATAAATAAAATTTAATATACTGCCATACAGACTATAATATCTACTTAACTTTACTCTTTTTAATCTTTGTTAATTAACAAGACAGTAAATATGGAAATTTGAAACTTGGCGGCAGGAATCAAATCAGACATATTCCTGGAGCTTCCCAAAATAACATTATTTTTAAGACTGACCTATAAGTCTACAAATTTAATCATTAGAATCAACTAATTATATTGTGGGCATTACTAACTACGTATCGGATTTATAAACGCTGTTGGTTTTTTTTATAATAAAAAAATAAATATCAACGATATAATAGTGTGTAGTTTTTCGTCTAAACAGTAATTCCTAAAATTGTTATGAAGATTTTGCAGTCGTAAAAACTAGAATATTGAAAATAAGAGTCATTTTCAATGCCTGTTCAATTTTATGTTTACGGTTATGTTTTGATTTTATGAACAATTTGTATCTAGAATCATCAACACATCGGTAGTATTTCCAAAAAAAATTGAACATAAACTCTAAAACTAGCTTGTTCATAATTCAAAACATTCAAAATTTTGAACATGTGACCAATAAGATCTGTTTTCGTTTTAAACCGAAATTCTAAGTAGTTTTGAATCGATCGATATTGAGATTTCGTGCTATGCTTGCTTTGCATGTGACGTTTTCTTATCTACCTCTCGTTTACTTATTCATTCATACAAACTGAGTTCATAAATTTAAACTAAGACTAAGACTATAGGAATAATTAAGTTCACAACTGCCTTCCTAACACTATATAATAATCATTAAGTTCATCGCCTCTGTGGTCTAGCGGTCCGGGTGTTGGACTTGACTGCATGAGGTCCCGGGTTCGAATCCCGGGTCGACCAACAAAAAGAAAATTGGATTTTTCCAATTTTCTAGAAAAAGAAAATGTTGGTCGGGATTGGAAATGTGCCCGGTTGGCGACAGGCTTGCCACCTATCACATTGTGGGACTTAGTGTCTTCGGCTAGTCGTGGGTGCCTTGGTTGTACCTCTGCCTACCTCTTCGGGGATATGGGCGTGAAGATACTTTTATTAAGTTCACAACTGCCTTCCTAAGACTATATAAGAATAATAAATTCGCAATATCTTATTAAAATTGTTGTCTATGATCACTACATAGCATAAAACAAAGTCGCTTTTCGTTGTTTGCAGCATAGTAGCATGTTAAGATCTCGAAAAGTATGTAAAAAATTTGATTCGGTTTTTCCTATAGATAGAGTGATTCTTGGGGAAGGTTTATATCTCTCATAAAATAGAACGTAACATGAGGTATCTTCTTAAACAAGAACCATCAAAATCGGTTCGTTATTGCCCGAGTAATTGCATAACATACACACAAAAAAACATACAGTTGACTGTAATACTGTAATAACCTCCTCTTTTTAGATTTAGATAAAAATAAAACGTGCCTTTATTGTTGATTTAAGCCGCTGAAATACTACCCAGCGATAGCGTATCAAAAACAATTTATCAATGTAACAGACCTATTCATGCATCTGACACTTATTGTAAATACTTCACAAGATAAAATATAAAATTTTCGGTAGTTGACCTAAAGTTTAAAACATTTTTACAGCCGCGAAATTTTATTAAAGTATCAAAGTAAAGTGAATTTGTGAATTTCTATAGTTTTTTTATAATAGAAGTCAGTAAGTATCGGTAAATCGATAGTCTAGTGCCACAATATTATGATACATACAAACCTATTACCAGCCAGTCACTTAGCAAATGCCCGGCAATGCTGTTTTTATAAGAAAATTATAAAAAATACATTTCAAGTTGCTCGATACGGGAATCGAATATGAGACTTTACGTATTCAACGCCAATACTATTACACTAGGTCACATATATATGTGACCTAGTGTAATAGTATAGCGAACAACATCATATCTTGTAAAATACTATAAATTGCGTATTAAATTACTACTTGATAGTTTGTTAGAAATTGTAGTGTGTGGAGAAACAACTATCGAAAACTCTGATATCGAAACTTTACTGTTTTCCATTAGTTTGCAAAACTTTTTTACTTACCCTGTATATTATTTCAGCAACTTTGCAAAATAATTGTTATTAATGTGTTTATAACAAATTATATTCTTATAAAAGACGTTGATAACAAAGAAAAGATTTTATTTTCTTGAATAGTCGCAAGTTATTTAAAACGTATGAAAACTCAAAACACGTATTTATTAGTATAATTTAATATTTATTTTATCTCTATCTATACATATAAAAATGAATCCCTATTTTTCATTGTCATTGCGTTACGTCTGAACGGATGGAACAATTTTGGAAATTCGTTTTTTGTTGTGTTATTCATTGACCGGAGAAGGTTTTCATGAAGAGGAAAACCGAGAAGATTGGAAGGAAAATGAAAAACAATGCTTTTGTATATACAAATTATTAGTAGTAGCAATACGATTCGCATGGTTGGCTAGTTATATGATAATAATAAACATATATCTCTAACTTTTGGTCTTATTGCGGGACCACTGTCACAAGTTTTCTCGCGCGTTGGTTTGAGTCTCTGATGTACAGCTCGTAAGAGGCGAGCTAAGGCTAAATGGGTCATTACCAACAAAACCACTGGTAGAGTATCGCATTGCAAATCGTCAGGGTAGAGATCCACCAACATATCTACTCCTGCTGCCATAATACTAGCAGTATGTTGCGGTCTGTACTTTTGATTAGCCTGTAGCTAACCTATTGGCCTAACACCACGGCCACAAGACAGCGACGTACCTACAATATCTATGGTGTCTATAGGTCACGGTTGTCTCTTACCATCAGGAGATCCGTTGGCTTGTTCACTATATTGTTACAAATAAATTAAAAGCAAAATACTTTTTTAGAATGCTTTTATTTAAACGGTCTAAAATTAAGAAAACATTTCTTTTTCTTTAAAAATATTAACTATGAACATACAACCTCATTATACAGATAGCCTGTCCTGTATTTGTTGCCTGACCCAGTGATTGAACCCGGGATCTCAATAAGTCAACAAGGCCTATCCAAACAATCCAAGAATTTTACTAAAACCGTGATATAATTTTACTTAACAAGTGCCATACCGAAGTACAAGGAATGCGCCGTTCCTTCACCTGCTTAACCTTTTATGATTTTGGTTAGATTTTTCTTTCTGGAACGATATTGGATGAAGTATTAAAAATTATGAGTTAATCAAAATGGTACAACAATTACAGGTTTAAGTTTGTAACTTTCCTTGTTTTACAGTACAAGGTGTATACGTTCTTGCTCTGCTTGAAGAAGTCGAAAAGTAGCAAGTTCTTCTAGTGAAGACAGAAGAAAGTAAGTGAAATAAATAGCAAAAAGTTGGAAAAATGTCACTTTCCAACCGCCTCTTTTTTGCGTAAGCAAAAATATTTTATATCCTTTTGTAAATTTGTAGCAAGTTCCAGATTTATTTAAGATAATCCTTAGCTTTTTTGTCTTAACATCTTTTAACAGAAAATGTCATCCTAAGCTGTAACGAATACTATACCTTTAGGCAATATAAAAGAACGTTAAATATAATGAGGTTTACGTGCTTATGTCTGTTTTCATCACTAAAGTAGCTTTACAAACTTAGGAAACCCGATAAACATGGTGGTTAGGTACTTATATATCTCTAGACTTATGATTATCTGCTCACAAAACGCTAGAAAATGTGAAAATATTGCGTTCTAAGAATTTAGAAACAAATGCTGTTTTATTATTTGTAGATACAACAATAATCATAAAATTAATCAAAATTAAAGGACAATGCCAGTATTTGTATGCAATCTGATCCCACCTTCCAACAGTTATATGTGATACATCATTGGTGAGGTAGTTTTGAGCTGAATAAAAATTACTATAATTAATGTTGTTTGTGTGTGTTTGTGATTAATGTTGTGTGTGTGTGTGTGTGTGTGTGTGTGTGTGTGTGAAGTTTAAATTAATGGTGACAAGTTCCAAATCCTAGTCCGTTCAAAGTTATTCTTTATTAAACATGGTAGTTTTACAAGATCCAAAAATAGTAATAACTAATGCTAATGTTAACAAAAACGTTATTTTAAACAAATGCTAATATTAACAAATACTTTTTTATCAACAAAACAATGATAACAAATCAAACATAAACATTTAAAAATAAGGCTGGGCCTATAAATCCCTCATGTATGGCGTACCCTAAATACCAAACGATTGATATAGTGTGTGCACAGGTACCTAAAATGTGTTTTCCTGTGATACAGGTACAATATCTTTGAATAATATTATTATTGTGTACTAATAAGTAACAGTAGTGCTTTCTAGCTCTCACGTGTCGCGACTGTATACGTCCACGTAAGAGCCAAGCATCCTCGTTGATGCCATAATTAGGTAAATCCTCCAAATCAGTTCTCGGTATATTTCTATCGAATACAATCCATTTTGTAGATGTTCGCTGTAGTAAGATTTAGCTAACTTCACTTGATATATTCCTAAAGCTATTTTCAATATTTGTTATTCACTGAATATAGGAAAATCAATGTCACTTTTTTCTACTCTTGTAAAATCGGCTCTTCTGCTGTTTAAACGTTTCCGTTTCACATTATCGTATTAAATGTTAGGTGTGTGTAACCTCTGACTTATTTCAGTGTGAAAGCTTCTGCATATTCACTATCTTCGATAGGTTTTTGAAACTGGTACACGATATAACACACATAGCTATTGGAAGGTGGGACCAGGATTTGCATACTCCTTTAAATTCTAGAATAAATACAATAGAAGAATTAGTATAAATACAAAAACAACAAATATTTTCCTGTAATGGTGTGTATTTGGTTTTTGGTGTTGGTTGTAACTAGTGTTCACCTCTGCTTGCTCATGATTACATTATCGACTTAGTGATCATGAGACCATGTATATTCCTATCCACACATCAAATAAAGAATCATTCAAATCGGTCCATTAATGACACAGTAATAGATGTACGACCGCGAAAAAACTATAACCCTCAATAAAAACCCAAAATGCGCCAGCTGGAATAAAACTTACACTTAAAAGTGTCACTTATCAGAATATTCTTCTTTACAGAGATTTACGTTTTTACCGACTCCAAAAAGGAGGAAGTTCTTTATTAGATTGTAAGTTTTTTTATTATAATTGTATCACTATCTGATAAGTAGTTAATTAGAATAAATATTCGTCTATACCGACGACACAAAAATGATGAATTAAATTTCGTCTATGTTGTGATCATCATTGATATTGGCGTCAACATAAACAAAAGTTAAGGAATTATTAAGTACAACTTAAAACTACAACTCAGTAAATAAACATCATCATTTGTTTCAAACAAATGCTGAAGTATTAAGAATAAGTATAATAAGTGTGTAACTTCAGAAATAGAAACTACATGTGCCTAATCAAAAACTTAATATTTATAAAAATAATGTATATTGCATGTCCATTCGTATGTATAACCAAATTCCTGATAGTCTGAAATCACTTCCAGTAAAAAGATTTCGAAAGAAGGTATTTGATTTGCTATTAGAGAAGACATATTATAGTGTTAAAGATTTTCTTGCTGACAAGCGTAAATAAATAATATATATAAATTTAAGCCTAATTTAAGTAATAAAATCGTGGTTGCCGGGGAGTTTGTTTCGCCGTTTCTTCTTCCGACGGGCTAGGTTTGGAAACGGTGGTAGTGTACGGTAGATAGGACTAAAAATTAATCTACCTTTAAATTAATTTATAACAAATTATGAAACTTATGTTCATAAATAAATAAAATGTTTATTAAAATGTAAATAAGGGCTGTGATTGAAATGTACATTTTTATTGAAATATGTAACTTCTTAAAATTAACTAAATATTTGCACACCACAATGTGGTAGAATATGTTGTATTCTTAAATATCTTTATAACAACTTTTTAACACTCATATTCCACAAATAAATAATTTTCATTTCATTTCATTTCATTTAATTTCATTTCATTTCATTTCATTTCAGATTATGATAAAATTAATATGGGACCACCTCGACACCTCTATACCTTTAGCTATCTTTCAAAAAAATATCAGATCGGGACATGGTATCAAGCTAACGAAACAGTTGAAGTAACTTTATGTAGTTACACTACGTTTAAATTGGTACAGAGTGGGTAGTGCTTCATTCGACACGAAACTAACTAACTTCATTTTATATGTTATTATATTGAAATCAACCTTAGTTTTGCGGAAAATGTAGTCTGTTATAGCAATAATATGAAATTACTTTATATATCGAAGTTAAAAAAAAAAGTCAAACGTCAAAAATGTCAAAAGCGAATACCTTTAAATTTATACATTCTGCGATAATATCTAGTTTCAACATTTGATCGAAGATTGGGATAAAGGTTTTCCCCTGAAAATTACTCGTCTTAGAGATCACCCGTATACCTCAACGTCAGATTGATAGCAGTCCATTTTTCAAAGACTTTGTTGGCTACGGTTCTTGAAAATCCTTCTTTATTTTCTTTGCTTCCCATCCGTTATATCCACTTTGGCAGTGGATTTCTTACTTTTATCACGATTTTAAAGATTTTCAATCTATGGTTGATATTTACAGCAGATTATTACATATTTACTCTTACTGGAGCTGGTTTTCATAAATTAAAAAAAAATACTCGTTAAGCGTGTTATAAGATTTTAAAATTATATTGAAAATTGCACAATAGAGCGTTTATTAACGATGTCACCGTCAGTCGATGTTGTAACAAAGTAGTTAACGGTTTTTTAATTTAAAAAATTACAACCATCGTTTCGAAAGGGCTTTGTATTGAGTTCTGCTTCACCCATTGATTTCTTTCTTCTGCGTAGATAAAATCTTACAAACTAGCTCAATTTATATACAGAGTGTTTAAATTTTAACAATTTTAAAGAGCATAATTTAAGAACCATTTATTCGCTTAATAAAGTAATTTAGATGTAATTACGATCATATTAAATAGCAAACAATAACATTTTATAGAAGTTAAATATTTATTCAAGTAGGAATATTAAATTTTGCTGAGTTATTAATAAATAGCAAATAATTCAATCTCATCAGACAGGTTTTGGGTCATAAACGTAAGCCCTGTTCGTGTTTACTTAGTACTTAAACATTATGAATGGCGAATTTAAATTAATAGGTTTTGTGTACCGTCAGTATTAATGCGTGAAATCAAATTAGTTCGTGTAATCTTGATGCTAAAACAGTGAAGTCGTGTGTGTTTCGAGTGGAGCTAGATGTATTTGGGTTCTTCGGCTTCTGGTTACTCTAATCCATTCATTACACACTGTCTTTCCTGTTTTGAGAAGCTACAATACGGATACATTTTAACTGCAAACTAAATAACTTTACTAGTATTTATGTAATTGAGATGGTCATTAGCAACATTACTGATAATTTTTTCAGGGCTATTAACCATTTTTAATTTTAGGATATTGTTAAATGTTTTTTCCAGTAAATAGTTGGATTATACATGACTCTGAATTATTTGCAATGAATTGTTTTTGTGGCATAGAGATAGAACGAATTCATTTCCTATTTAAGAAACTATCTAGTATTTTCAACAAAAATTTCATACCCATATCTCCAATAAGTAAGCAAAGGTATAACTAGCACTCCCAAATGTATCCAATGATACTTAGCACCGCAATGTGTTAGGTAGCAAGCCTATCGCCAACCGGATACTTATCCAATCCCAGGCAAGGTTAATTTTTTTTTCGTTGGCTGTAGTTATTGAAAACATTAAAAAACCCACTTTAGCCTTGTGATGTAGCCAGTTTTAACAACGGACTAGTGAAGTGAGAGAAAATATTGATTGAATGAGAGAGTTAACATCTCTATCCTATCTCTATCATTTCCCCCCTGTTGGTTCCCAGTATAGAATAGACTTCCTGCCTCTCTGCCAGGTAGCTTGTGAAAGATAAGCATTAGGTTAAATAGTTCTATACCAACAAGACCACTACAGGTAAAGTACTGTGCAGAAATTTTCCCTAGTAGGTATCCATCGCTTGACCTATTCCTGCAACTATAATGATAATGTCGTATTCCTGCCTAGAGAGCAGCTGATGGATTTACAAATTAGGGCTGAGATCCTGGCCAAAAGACAGTGACGTCACTATAATATTTGTTCTATATAAAGAGTCTAGTTATCTCTCAGAATCAGAAGAGCCCTATGCTTGTTCTCTAGTTTGTAACAAAAAAAATGTAACTGGCAGCTCATATTTAGCTTTGGTATCTAAGAACTATGTGTATTTCATACAAACAGGAAATCCGTACAATTATTTTTTTTGTTTCTTTTCAATCCTATATATAATTATAAAATCCCCTGACAGAACATGTCCGTAGCTCAGCTTATGTCAGTTTTCGAATGAAAAAGTTTGAATCAAAATCAATCGTTCGGAAGGTAAGGTAAGGTTGGCAACGCACCATTATCACCTTTGGTGTCTCTAGGTGGCGGGAACTTCTTATTTCCCTTCCAATATCATATAAAAAAATCTACTCGTTAAGGAGTTATGATGCTATAGTCACACAAACACACACACACACACACACACACACACACACACACACGCGCGCACGCACTTACAAACGCACACTCACACAATATAATCTATCTCAGCTATGTCTTTAAAGACAAGACATTTATATTAATCTCTAAACAGTTAACGCCTCGTTCATTTACAGAATACCAAGGAAAAGCTTTGAGAGATAACAGGGTAGGTACTAAAAAACTTTTAAACGCCGTTGAATCCTGTTTTTATAAAGATTAATCTTCTTACTTTTTTAGTTGCAGTTTAAACAGAATATTCACATTGGAGAGTAAATAGCTGATGTGGTTTTTTCACGACTTTTGTAACTTTTTGTCGTTACTTTTGGTCTATTTCCGAGAAGTTTTTATACGAATGCTAAAATGTTCAATGAGATAGAATCTTTCAAGTTTTTGCAAGTAATTAGTGCTCGAAATGCGACAACAACACACTGCAAAATTTAAAACAGCGTTTAAATAATTTAATTAAATTTAAATAAAAAACCTGTAACTTTTATATCAAGCTCTTAAATAAATAACATTGTACAAATTAAATGTTACACAAAAGTAACCAATTGCAATATTCTTGTATTATAGGTGTTAGTCAAAGATACACACACATAATACTAAAAATTAAAAATACTATAATCCCCGACCAAACCTAAATGCAGTATAGCTAAGAAAAAAACCGCATCGAAATCGGTATGATGCCATACAGAGACGGGTCTAACTTATAATATCCCTCTTTCTCAGTCGGGGGTCACAAACATAAGCACATCAAAGTAAGAATATATCTCTTTTTGCGTCAGAGTTAAAATATTATTGAAATTTAAACCAAAACAAATTTACAACTGGGGCAACGTAATCGTGGTTGTGGTATCGAAGTCCGAAGACACTAATTCCCATTGTGATAAGTTCCCTATGTGATAAGTTTCAAATCTAATTATAAGATTTAATAAAAGTACTTTGAGTTGGCGACCCAGGAATCGAACGCGGGACTTCATTCAGTGAACGTTAAAACCAAACTGCTAAATCTCAGTGGAGATAGTTGTTTAACTTGAAATAATAGTGTCGTATGAATGTTTGTGTAAAATAGTTAAGCGCAGCATTGGATACCACGTCGTAGTTTAATAATTAAAAAAAGTAAGGGCACCCTCGACTATTCGAAGACACTGAAGTCATATCCAATCCCGAACAACATTTTTTTTATTTAGCAATTTTATTTTTGTTGCCCGACCCGGGATTCGAACCCGGGACCTCAAGCAGTCAAGTCCAGCACCTCGACCGCTAGACCCTAGAGGCTATATAAATTTTACCAACTCAATCCGACTTGTAGATTAGTATCAAAACCATTTAAGAATCATGACCTATATCTTTGAAAAATACCCAAAAGTCGATCGACTATTGGCTTGGTAAGCGTATTAAACATACAAAAAAAAAACATGCAGTCAAATTCAGAAAAAAGAAAGGTCTTTTTCGGAGTCCGTAACAATTTTGCTCGTGCTTGATTGTACCAACAAAAAGTAATTTGTAAGTTAAAAATGAATTCAGAATTTAGGAGGGTCGTGTTAAAATTATTACCATAATTTCAATATTAAAAAGCAAAAGATCGTAATGTATGTCGTGTGACTTAATTATTATCGCCCATAAATATTCTTAAGTGTCTTTGTGCTTCCTTAATTGCGTCTCAAAGGAGGCTATTTTGTACTTATTCTAGAAAAGTGCTGCTATATATCGTATTATTGAGGTAACATCCATGAAATACTGTTTTTATTTTGTTAGAGCCTTGCACGTTCCTGTTGAACATATAAATCTTACGGCTGCACTCAGAGATTTCAATTTTCTTTTAATCTGTTATCAAGTTGATATTTTCCAAACAAAATTGAGTTAGGCTGGATTACACTGTTGAATTCTAACGCGTTTAGGCAATTGTCAAGAGCATCAATTATGTCAATTTTATTGTCAAGGATATTTTGATTATTCTAAATATTTTATTATTGAACTATTTTACGTGGTAAATAGATTCTCTTTTTTTTAAAAAAAAAGAGTACTTGCATCTGAGTTTTAACGGGATCACAACTGATAAGTGAAATCTTTTACACTGAATTTAGTTTTATTAAACTCAGTTTCAAAGAGATCAATGTAATCAGCCCTTGATGATATACTAAACGATAATAAACGTTTCCGAATGAGAACGTCAGTTAGCTTTAAATTTAAAACTGGAGTGTGCATGCGGATTAGGATTTAAAAAAATCAACAGGTTTCACTCCGTTCCGGCAAAAGTGGAAACTTGGATGTTAATGTTGTGCGTTTTGGTGTTTTTAATGGTTATGTAATTATTGTGCACAGATCACTTTAATTAGTATTAGTATCGTTTTTATCGTAAAATACGGTATTCATTTAATTGATTTTGTTCCAAAAAAAGACGGGTTGCACTCCAGAAGTGCCAGCAGAAGTGAAAACTTGAATATTAACGTTGTGCATTCTTTATTTTTTGGAATGGTTAGGGAATAACTTTGCACGAATTGCTTTAATTATCACTATGAAAGTACCATCGTTTTGTGGTAGGATACAATATTCATTTATTGCGCTATCGTACACAAACATGACAACACGGACATTAGCGCAAGCGCCCTGCGCTGTCTTGCTTAACTTATACATAATTCAATTCAATATAATATATATGTGTATATCGATTTTCCTTCTACTATTACTTCTTTTGTTAAACTTACAACTTGTACTTTGTTAAACTACTGTAATTTCAATCAACTAAGAAACTATGAAACACCTAAAAGTCGCAAACAAATTAAAACATGTTTTACTAAACTATTATGTATTTTATCTACCACAAACTGTTTTTCATGACTGTTTTACACTCACTCGTACTGGGATTATCCATTGCGAATCCTATACTCTTCGGAAATATCTAAGCAATACAAAAACAGCAATGCATCTACGTTTTATTTTAGATCTCGCGCAAATGCGCACTGCGCCGTCTTTCTATCTAACGATCTGACGCGAGTTTAGAAGTTTTTACCCATTCCAAAAAAGTGTGCAATGCCGCTAAAGAAGTTTTCAATTAAAAAAACCATACATTGCACGTAACAAAACGGAAATCACAATATGAAATGCGACGACAACATACAACGGTTTTGCTATCTCTACGTTTTACGAATTTTCGATCAGGTTACGTGTCCTGAACCAATGTGATATTTGTGTATACGCGATATATAAAGAAAAAAGACCGTCATAAAAATTAATCTGCTTGTTTTCCAATGTTGATGGTAAATGCGTGACGAATTACCTGTTAGTAAGATTTTATATTCTAACGTCAAATTTGAAATTGTAAAATGCAATTTGCTAGAGTTGAAAACTAATTTTGCTTTAGTTGAAATTTTAGCTTGAAGTTTTCACTTACTTGTTCTTGGACTTTTACTATGGATTTGAAATACACCGAGTTTCCGAGTAAGAGGAAATGTAACAAAATTACATTTGATTTGTGTCTCAAAATAGACGTTTCAGAGTAAGAGGTGTATACGAATAAATTTAAGACTAACATTTACCCGCGGCTGTCACCTAGTATTACTTATTTAGTAGTTTTTTTACGGGAATCCTTTGTAGAATCGTTAAATAAAACAGAAACGCTCTTTGTAGACCAATTGAAATAAAAATATTGTGTGACGAAGACAAAATCTTTTAATCTTAAAAATATATTATAAGCTGTCTCCAAATTTCTTCGAAATAAATTGAAAAACATCGTCACTTTCAAATCCTTTAAAAAGTGTGCAAAAATATAACCGGTGCACCCAGGACTAACCGAAGACACTGAGTCCATACAATGATATTAAAGGCCAACCGAGCACATATTCATTCCTGGGAAACAACTGTGTAGTCTTCTTCCAATAAAGCAAAGTTAGCGCTTGTAGCAAAATATATATACTGCTTCCAAATTGGGCAACGACTGCGGTCTACTGCCAGATAGGTAATGCAATCAACACTTTTATCATTGCCAACAATTCGAACCTACAATATATTTTTTTTATTTTTCTGCCCTTGAGGTATGTAAATACTACTACTACTATAAACAAGAATCTTTCTTCACGCAGTTATCCGTCTGTTGAAATTGCACTCATAGCCGTCATTTTTTTCAATAAACATATATTCATGCTAACTCCTGATCATGGTAGGCAGAGAGTAACAAGTGCCAAATGTTGCGATGCTTGATGACCAGTCTTGCCTCTTTTACATTCACCACCCTTTTCATACAAAAACATCATATGTATATGTATTTCTGGATTGGTTGGTCGGTGGACTGATTGTTCCTCTGGCTACCTGTTCAGATATACGGGAGTGAAAATGCTTTGTTACCAATGCTGTTTTAAATACAATTCTTTCAGTCAACAAACTCTTTTAGACAAAATTTGCATAATTGTGTGGGAAAGTTTGAAAGACGGATGTAAAATTTAACAATATACTTTACCCGGGTATTAAAGAATAAAGTATTTTTTGTCCGGACTCAGTTACATTGGACTCGGTTGTAAAAGAGCAAACTAAATATGTACGAAATAAAAAGAACTTCCAGTGAAATTAGCCCTATAAAATATTTAAAACCGGCTTGAAATTAAATTGTATACAGTTGCAAAAAGAAAAGAAGGTTCTTCAATTATTTTCAAATCCATAATTTAAAAATGAATTGTTATATGTATTGATTGGTAAGCGTATATCTTGCGAGCGACTGAACAGATTTGGATAATTGCTTCTTCGTTGTCAGTTATTGTCAGAAAAAGGTCCTAATGTAGAGAAAAACCGAGAAATTGCAGGGAAATCGGGAAAATAATACTTTAATTTTCTCATACAAACTGAACGGGTGAACGAAGTTCGCCGTGATAGCTAGTAGCTAGTTGTATACAAAATTAATACATTTACACCACAAAGTGATACTATTATCAATTAAATTTAGTTTAATTATCAACTAAATTATTACTAGAATTTGTTCTAGTTTCTTAATCTACGTAAGATAGCTGAACTAAGGTTAGAGGATTAATTTCAGAATTCCGTATTACTACTAATTACTACTCGTTGAACAGATGTTCTAAATACAGCCGAAATTAGAATTCTTAGCAACTATGCTGCCATGCCATCCATATAGTATGTTATTGGTTGGATATCAATTTTAAATAGTATTTAGTTAAACAGGCATCTATTTTTTTGTAGTAAAGCGGATGATGTCTAAAAATATTTGTTTTTAGGTAACGATAACGATTAGGTTAAGTTATTTGTGAAAACACTCAATACATGCTTGTCAAATCGATTTATGAGGGCCACGTTTTCTTTTTGAAGTTATACTTCTTTTGGCGCGGTTGGGAAAAATGATGAGAGTGAATTTTTACGATGCACGCGCACACAGACAGATAAATGTGACAGTCTGAAGTTAGTTGCTACCGACAGAAAAAATCAACACCCTGAAGTTAGTTGCGAACCTTTTTATTTGGTATTTTTGGATTGTTACGCCAAAGAAGTATAACTTCTTACGTGCGTACATGAGTACACACACTCTTTTTTTTTATGATATTGGAAGCCAAACAAACAGACGGATTTTCTGATGATTAGAAATTCACGCCACCTAGAGACTCCAAAGGTGGTATTAATGCGTTACCAACCTGAGGCCGGGATGTTAGGCCTCGAGCAAAAGTAAGTTTACCGGCTACCTTACCCTCCGAACCGGAATATGTAATGACGTTATGGCGGCAGGAATAGGTAAGGTGGTGGTACCAATCCAGGTGAGCCGCTGCAAAACTCTACCACCTAGTCATATGTCACGGTGTTAGTGACGGTAAGCCTATGCTCGCCTTTTACGAGCTGCCTGGCAGGAAGGCAGATGTTCTATTGTGCAAAGAAGCCCGGACCAACACGGGGGAATAAAGTTTGAGATTTTTTGGGAATATTTACTGGGAATATTTTCTGTATTACTAGCTGTCCCGGCGAACCTTGTTCCACTAGTTCTGTTTGTATGGGAAAACTTAAAATGTTGATTTTCTTATATCCCTTGAAGTTTTTTTTTCTTATCTGTTTAACAGATGACTTTTCCTGAACTTCCACAAAAAATTCAAAACCGAAATTAGTCAAATTGCACCAGCTGTTCAAAGTTTTAGCGAGACTAACAAACAGCAATTGATTTTTATTTGTAAGAATTAAGATGAGATTAAAGGAACTTGCATCAACCGGAAGTTCCTAATACTACGCCCAGCTGGAACCGGAAGGGTCAATTTCCGTATACAAAGCAGGAAATAAGTATCTAATTTTGCTAACAACATTTATCTAAAGCACAAGTTAAATTATTATAAAGTGAAGCGCTCATATTATACGAAGAAAACAAGCATACTTATGGTGGAGTTCAGGCATTGTCTATAGACTAACCTAAAACTGGAGCTGTAGCCTTTTCTGTAATCAAAAATAGTTTAATTAACAATAACAAGTTGAACAATGTTTGTGTCTTAAAATGCGTGTATGTTAAAACACACACGCACACACAAATACACCCATACACACGCACACATACATACACAAACTTTTAAAACCCCTCTTTTTCGTCTGGGACCAAAAAAATTATATAGATTCAAAACAATATCTGTTTTTGTTGATAGAATCTAAAGCCTTTATAATACAGCAATTTCACAGAACAAACTCAACGTTAAAGCTTGCCGATGAATCTCTGACAAATCCGCGGTTTAAACACCGCGACAAGGATTCTGCCTCGTTAACTTTAATCGGTAATAAACAAAGTTGTTATTCAGCTTCCAAGCTATATCATGTATTGTAAACGGTAATACAGAAATACAGATTTAGAGGTCATTGTCACAATATTATTCTAGATACTTGAAGTAAACGAAAACCTCTTTTAAAGGTTATGGATACTTCTGAAAAAGTTTCGTCATGTTATCACATTGTAAAAAAAATGTATATTTTTTTACAACTAATCCAACAAACCAGCTATCGAACAAATTATAGAGTGCAATATTTTTTCATTTAATTTTACTCATATATATAAACCTTCCTCTAGAATCACTCTATCTATTAGAAAACAGAATTGAAGTTTTAAAGGTTTAGGTCTTTTAAACTACGCAACGGATACAATATCCAAACTACACTGAAAATCGCATCAAAATCCATTGCGTAGTTTTAAAGATAGCGGAAAGTGACTTTATTTTATACTATGCTGTAATAAACAAATATTATATCGCTAGTTTTGCCTTAATTGTATTAACTACTAGTGTTTCTTGCAAACTTAGTCAGTCAGGAGAAGAAACAGCAAACTAAACTCTTTGGCTACCTGAATTATATATTGCACTTTGCTTTACTTAGAGCGACAACAATCATATTATCTATATTATGAATACGTGATGCCAAAACTTTGGACCCCTTTTTACGAAAATCGATTTGGCACACTTATAGTTTATGTGTAGGAGAAGTGCAGCACACTAATATTTTTCAATAATAATGCTTACAATGTACCTTATTAAATCAATAAATAAAATATTACCCTCACTACCATGCACTTGACACACACAAACAAATATATGGATGATAACGATAAAAGATCACAGATGGTACACTAAAAAGTTTGGAAATAAAGTAGTTAGTCTTGAGAAATGAAGATGGCGTTCTTATCAACAAGGTATTAAAATTTATTATGGTCGAATTTCGAGCAACGGGTGACCACTAGTAATCAGTTATTGTGCACCAAATACATAGAAATTACAAATACATCAAATATAACTTAAACTTAAGACACACAAAGTCACGTTAGCAATATCTCCCAACCAACCTCATGCTATCATATTGTAGAGGTGTGGAACAAGGTTTAGTGGAAATATACTGTGTACTGATGCTCTTAAAAACCTTTAAACATGCATAGCACTAGATGGAATAAGAAATCCTAAAAGCAGTAATTTGTTTTTGATGCATTTGTATTAAAAACAAAAAAAAATACAATTGCAACCTTTTTTTGAATGGCTAATTTGTTGCTAACCGCGAGGTTTTTACAACTTCACCGGGCTATCAATTGTAACCAAACTACAGTGAATGTAGAGAGACGCCTCTACATGGACTAAAAATAAAAATTTGGATTTTTACTGATATGTATGTGAAGTTAGTTCCTAAGCCTCGCTGCTTGTAAGGTAAGAATGCGACTAGAGTTAGAAGTAATTCTAGAAGGATACTTAGATTTTGACGGGAAAAGATTAAAGCATACGTACTTTATCGTTTATATCATTACTAGCGATTATTACTCCATTATTGATCACTATTATCAAAGAACCAATTATACTTAGTAAGTATTATTATAGCTTATAACCTAAAACTATTAGAACCGACGATAATTGCTAATTGCTTGTCCCTTTATCGAACTATGGTATCACGGGGCTCAGATAATAAAAACGTAACTAAGCGCTTTAATGTAATTGGAAGCTATCTTCAAGGAACCTTAACATTAAATGAGGTAATAGTATTAAATCGTGGCTAATTATATTGGGACTTTTATGTTTATTGCAGATGTTTCGTTTTTTGTAACGAAATCTGAGAAAATGTCGATTCGATTAGTTGTGATCTATGTTCTGACACTTTATCATGAGGATCTGTAGATTACGTTCACTAAATTACGTTTCGTAATCTGTAACGTTATTGGTCTAAAATTTAGTTTTCTCAGTTACTAGTACAAGTGCTAAAGTTCAAAGTTTTTAACTAATAACTTTCAAACACACTAGTGATTTTAGCTTTGTAGGTTCATAATGAGAATACTAAGCCTTTATCAGTACTTGCTGTAATTATAGTGTAGAATTTAGTTAACTTCATTACTAGTAGGGGCGCTGTAACGAGTTTTTATACAAAACGCTATATTGGTTTAACGGCAAAAACTTACGGGAAGGACTCTGATCGCGATTAAAATAGTCCCTGTACAATTTATTTTTTACAACAATAAAAAACAATATAAATCTGACTCTTGATGGTTAGAAATGACCGTGGCCTAGAAACACTGTCCTGTGGCCGAGGCGTAAGATCTAATGTGCAAGTCTAATATTTAACCTAACCTTCGGTTTGAAACATGGTATTGTCATTACTGCGGCAGAAACAGGTAAAGAGATTGATCTCTATTCATGCAAGTTGCTACACAACACTTTACAGGCCAAATAGTTTAGTTGGTAACGACCCCATTTTATAACAAGTTGCCAGGCTAGACGTCACATGATCTATTCTACGTGGAAGATCTGAATAAGGGGGAAACCAGGAACCAGTTTCGTCTTTTCATGTCAGAAACATGTAAATCTAAGAATTCTATCAACACATTAGATAGTTAATTCTTCAAAATCAGCAAAGTATTGGTTGTCGGCAGGTTGTCTTTCAGTATAAAGTATTTAAAACCAAAATTCTGTTAGCTCCATAGCAATTAATTTCTGTGGTCAACAATGGTCACGTCAAATACATGCACAGCGTCTCTGCCCGTAAGTGGCAGTGCTGCATCTTAGAAAATGCACTGGTCTAGAGCGTGCTGACCTTACCATCAGTGTAAACGTTTCTACAACTCACTGAAGACTACAGTTATGACGAAGAACATCCTAACACTTGTGGTGCGTTAGAATCTACAACGGTTTCAGTATTTTTATAACTATAACAGCATAAATATGAACGAGTGTAGTCTTTGCGGATTGGTATTACGACTTAAAATTTCTTCTGGGTACTTTAAGTAAACAACAGTAGTAAAGCGAGTTATAATTATTTTTTGCTTAGATATTAAAGAGAAGCCAAATTTTCTGTCCTAAGTGAAGTAAGTGTTCATATTTTCACATGAGATAAATGTTTTGGTATGCGTGCGGTTTGATCTCGTATAATTATCTATACATATTTATCGAAAGTTACTTTGAATTTGAAAGATTACGTGATAAACGAAGCTCACATCGCGTTGACAAGGTCAATAATAATGAGTTGCCAACGTGAAAAGCCTTTTTGGTAAACAAGTTAGCTACCGTATGTGTATTGGTTATAAAACCTTGCAAATTTCTAAAACTTGTAGGCTTCAATTTCATGCTCTATGGTATTATATATTCTAGTCCAGGCTGAAACTAATTCTACTGTGAATGCTATCTGCGGTTATGGAGACACTTGAACGGAAACATAAATTTAAAGCTCAGGGTACAACACATGGACATAGCATTTGTAAGCAAACGTAATATTTACGAGCTTATTAGTTTAAGCATGAGTTGACATTGTGACGTGATGGAATAAAATGTTTATAATCGTCATGAATTAATGAATACGGTATATTTTAATGGCGACTAATGATTTATTTATTTAACAATCCACACTAATATTATAAATGCGAAAGTAACTCTGTCTTTCTGTCTGTCTGTCTTTCTGTCTGTCTGTCTGTCTGTTACCTTTTCACGCCTAAACCACCCAATTTGGTACAGAGATAGCATAGACCCTGAGAAACAATAAAGGCTACTTATTATAGCGAAAATTGGGGGAGGAAATTGGGGTAAAAACAGGTAATGAATGTTCATATGGAAAATCGTCAATTTTGAAGATATAACAGTGAAACTTTATATTTAGACACTTTATTGGGAATGAAAGAATATAGGCTACTTTTTATAGGGAAAATATTGGGAAGAAATTGGGGTAAAAACATGTGATGAATGTTTGTATGGAAAATCGTCATTTTTGAAAATATAACAGCGAAACTTTGCTTTTAGACACTTAATAAGGAACGAAAGAACATAGGCTACTTTTTATAGCGATAATATAATCAAAAGTATACTTATCAACCTTTTTATAAAATGATATAAACATGGATAAGTCCAAAACCACGTCACCGCTAATTGTGTTTAGTATAGACAAATTAATTTTCCAGATTTTTCTCTTAATAAAATGAACGGAAACTCGCATTTTATGACTAAGTTGGTATGACAGCAGTCTATATTTTTTTGTAAGAGCTCGGAACTTTTTTGTAATATTTAAAAACTGAAGAGTTTGATTGTTTGTTTGCTTAAACTTGCAGTGTTAAAAAGTCCATTTATTGAAGAAGGCTATAGGCTATTATACATCATCCTATTCTCATAAATAAATATTGTTTATAACCTACCTAGTAAATCAAGTCTTGCAAACTTAATTAGAAGTATTTTAATTTTCTTCGTAATTAAAAAACTTACTTTATTAATTGTATTATCTTTATACTAAGACTATTTTCAAAGGATATTACTAAATCCTTTATTAAACACGATGACTTATTTAAAAAATAAGTAAGATCGTAGAAGATACATACCTACAGTACTAGGTACTATTTAAATTATGCGCTTCGACTTTACACTTTTATTTTTAAATTGATCATTTCGCTTAAATCAAAATTTAAGAAAAATGACTAATTTTTAATACATTTAATTAATTAATTAATTTAATTAATTTAAATAGTAGTACTTACTATACGTTTACTTACTATACGAATCTAGTACAACTTGGAATTTATCTTGGTGTCAGTATATACTGACTTCTTCATTAATGGTACAAATGATAGAACTTTGTATCGTCAGTACCTCCCATTTTAGAAACGTAAAAATTTCGGCGAAGGGGGACTTTTGATTAATGTAAAACAGTATTACAAGTTCTAAATTTACAAGCAAAACTTTGTATTACGAGTATAATGGAAGAACTTCATTCAGAAATAAATATAGATACTGAATGAAATATTTACTAAAGTAAAGGATTCAAGTTGTTTTAACGATAGAACCACTTCACAAAAATGGGAGAATATTTTTTTACCCTAAGATCAATAGGAGCGGACCACCAATGATAATTCTTTTTTTCCTATTGAGAGCGTGCGCTGCGTTAACGGTGAAAGTTTCGTAAAAATCATGTACGAAAGAATTGTTCCCTTTTAAAAGTCCTAAAAAAGTCCGCGACAGCACATTTCTATCTTTTAAGGTTAGCTCACAATAACTTTTTTTTATGCTAACCAAATTTGTTTCAAAATAATGCATTATTTTCGAAGGTTACTTTATAAACACGATGTTAATCCTTATTCAAAAAATACGACATTCATCCGAGTATTAAATTTAAAACAAAATTGCATTTTACATCACTCGATTAGGATGAATATCTTAGGAGATATCGCAGTTTTAAAATAACACTATCAAATAGAATATAATCACTACGTCGCCTCTGTGGTCTAGCGGTCCGGGTGTTGGACTTGACTGCATGAAGTCCCGGGTTTGAATCCCGGGTCGTCCAACAAAAAGAAAATTGGATATTTCCAATTTTCTAATGAAAAAAAAAATGTTGGTCGGGATTGGAAATGTGCCCGGCTGGCGATAGACTTGCCACCTATCACATTGTGGGACTTAGTGTCTTCGGCTAGTCGTCGGTGCCTTGGTTGTACCTCTGCCTACCTCTTCGGGGATATGGGCGTGAAGATACTATACTATACAATACTATCACTACGTTAACAATATAGTTTCAAGACCGTGGTATGCGCGTGGTTGACTCCTTATGGAACGGTTGTGCTCAGTGCACTACTTTCTAAATTTATTCGTTCCAGAACATCATCGTGTAATACTTTTTAGATGATATTTAAATAAAAATAGATTAAAGTTTGAAGAAGTACGTAGGCCGTTTTAGAGTAGCATTGGAGAGTTAAATATTAAATAAATAGACTGCGCGAGCGAAGCCGCGGGTAGCAGCTAGTGATTTTATATAAGTGTAACACTTTACCGTTTTTTCTTATAATTTTAAAAAGAAATAAAAACCTTTTGTGCATGGAATGTAATATTTAAGTATTTTATATTATTTAGGTATTTTGTAGTTTCTTCTGAATTTTTCAGTTTCTGTCTGACAATTCTTTTATCGTGTATCATTCTAAATATTTTGAAATTTAATTATACTTTTTAATTATGTAGCTTCTAGAGTTTGCGTCGTAATGCAAACTCTACATTAGTATAGCAGTCTTCTTCCATGCGACTCTGAAGGCATTTGTTGTCCCTTAAAACAACTTTATTTAAAAATTAAATACATTCATGCATATATACACAAACATACATGTATATTCTTCACGTTAATTCCCTTGCAAGGTAGGCAGAGAGTATGCAGTACCAATTGTCAATGATAGGATCAATGACAATTTTCCTTTTCTTTCCTGCCTTGCTTTTCCGCCTTCATTACTCTTTTTATTATAAACACTTTAAGCAACACCATCTTTATACACATATATATCTGTTTTGGCCAATCTTTTATCTGCCACGGCTTCTACATGACCGAACGGTGCTTCCCCCTCCTCATTTTTAGACGAATGGATTTGAAATTTCTGATTTCTCTCTAATCTTGCTGCTGCGAATAAGAAAGACGAGCAATATATGTCATAGTGCTTTCATTTTGATCACATTGTTTATACTTATAACATTTAAAGCACATCAACTTTAATGATTTTTCTGTTATCCCTAACTCTCGCTTCCACGAACTAATGTTGAGATAAGCGCTCAATAATACCAAACGAATAATGAGTAGGTAACCAAAGAACGGCCTCACTCAGAGACTTCAGTTATCTTTTGGTCAGTCATTAAATCGACAGTTTCTATACAAAATTGTGTTTTAGTGGTGGCTTAAATGTTAATTTAAGTATTTTATTGCGGCCTTATTGAATTATTTTGAAATATTTTTCTGTTAAAAAAGTGCTTAGAATAGACTTTCTTCTAGCTTGTAAGAGGCGAGTGCGGGTTAAAATATAGGACATCACTAACAAGACCACTGGTGGAAAAGTACTGTGCAGCAACTTGCCTTGGTAAGGATCCACGGCTTTGCCTATTTCTGCCGCCATAATGACTTTGTCATGTTCCGGTTCAGAAGATGTAGGAGCCGGTAGACTTGCACAAGAGGCCTAATATCTCGGCCACAGGATAGTATCACCATACCACAGATAGGGCCACGGATATCTCTTACTAGGAAAACCGTATGCTTGTTCACCGACCACTTACATTTAAAATAAAACTAGCTTAAAAAAATATTATTACGCGTTTTTGAATGTTGTCAGCGCCGTATAACGTGTTTACATGAAAAATGCACAAATCAAACTTAATTATAAAAAAGTGTATGAAATAAAATCCTGAAACCAACAGTTAATTTACGAAATGACTGTTATGACATATTATTTCCACTTATTGCACTTTTCTTACGTTTATAAGATAAACATTTATTGCCTGTGGCTTGCCTATCTTGACTCTTAAATAACTTGCCAATCTGCGAAGCTGTATGACTGTATTGGCTGCGAGCCAAAGAAATCTTACTTTCTCAAACTAGCTGCTATTTTTTCTTGAACTTATAAAATTTTACATATAACTATTTACATAAAACTTGAAGCTGATTCGAGTGTTATCGGCGTATTACTTTTTATATGTGTGTCTAAGTATTTTTTATGTTTTATTTATAATAGGTTTTTTTTATGATTTAGCTTTATTATTATTAGCAGTATTTTTTAAATTATTTCTTTGTGTCTTAAATTCCTTATCTAAAAGGAAGAGGCTGTACACGGTACTAACTACCAGGTGACTCATAGTATCATACATATAGGTCGCAAACTTACGCCAATCCCAAAAAATGTTGTTTTTTTTACTAAAAAATAGATTTTTTGTTTGTTTGAAATTAGAGCTGAAACCTAGACCTCATGTAGTCAATGCTACCACCGGACCACTAAGGTGATTTTCAAGATAAGTAATAAGTTTACTAATAGGTACTATTTCTATAAATGAGTACTTTTTGAATGGTATTCAAAAATAAAACTATACTCAATTCCTAATAAACTATGACAATTGTGATAAACATCGCTTAATAATTAGAGAATTTGCATTATTTCTGCAAAGGAGATGCGAATTGGGCATGTCCAAACACTACCAATTGTCCACAGTGTTAAAAATAAAACCGTCGCGTCCTTCTACGAAACTGTAATTACGAAATCAATTAGCATTTTAAAGATCCTAAAATAATAGCGATAAGATGAAATGAGCACATTTGAAAAAAATAACTCCATTTCAATACTATAAATAACATAGTTGGTCTGATTGTAACGCTTTCACGGCTAAAACAACATCATGGAACCGATTTTGAAAAATCTTATATATCTATATTTTATAAGATAGCATGCGCTGACTAACTGATTCATTAATAAAATTAATAGATTAAAAAATTAATAGTGGTGTGTATTGTGTGGAGCTGGATGTATTTGGGAGTTTTAGCTTCCGGTAAGTCCAATTCATTCTTAGTGCACTATTTTGTCTGTTTTGTTACGCAATAATACGTATACATTTTTTGGCGGAAAATTGCAAATTAAATAATTTTATTTAGATTTAACTGATTCATCTTCACCGAACAAAAAGTTATAGCCATGAAATTTGGTGAGCAGGGACGTTTTATTGAGTAGACACCTACTAAGGACGTAATTATAAAAATTCTACCCCTAAGAGGGTGAAATAGGGGTTGAAATGTTGTATGGAAGACCGTCATTTTTTTATTTGTAAACATGAAACTTTATTTTCGGGCTATTTATAAAAAATGAGAAGATACGTATTTAAGTGTTTTGGTAATTCTACCCCTAAGGGGGTGAAATAGGAGTTGAATGTTTGTATGGAAGACTGTATTTTTTTATTTGTAAACATGAAACTTTATTTTCGGGTTATTTATAAAAAATGAGAAGATACGTATTTAGGCGTTTTGGTAATTCTACCCCTAAGGCGGTGAAATAGGAGTTGAAAGTTTGTATGGAAGACTGTATTTTTTTATTTGGAAACATAAAACTTTATTTTTGGGCTACCTATTAAAAACGAGTAGATACGTTTTTATGCGTTTTTACCCTTAGGGGGTGAAAAAGGGGTTAAACTATATATGGTACAAAAAAGTCTTTAATTAAAATAATATTTTAAATTAATCTGTAAATCTATCAACTGCCACGCTGCCGTTTTTTTAAATCACCATCACAGTAATTTTTAAATCATCGTCGCCTCTTTAGTCTAGTGGTTCAGTTGTTGGACTTTACTGCATGAGGTCCCGGATTCGAATCGCGGGTCGGGCAACAAAAAGAAAATTGGGTTTTTCCAATTTTCTAATAAAAAAATGTTGCTCGGTATTGAAAATGTGCCCGGTTGGCGATAGGCTTGCAGATGGCAAGCCTATCGCCAACCGGGCGTTTCACATTGTGGGACTTATTGTCTTTGGCTAGTCGTGGTTAAACCACCCACGTGGGTGGTTGTACCTCTGCCCACCCCTTCGAGGATATGGGAGTGAAAATGCTTTTTTTATAATCACCCCTTAAATTATTATAACAGAGAATACATCTGTTTTACGCTGACGTAGTTGTAAGTTGTATTAAAAAATATGCGCACATTTTTTACGCATTAACGTTTTCTGATATTAATTAATTTGGACGTAAGGTAGACAATAGCTGCCCATTGTTGCGAAAACAGCAGTCATAATAATTTCAGTATACACACGGAACATACAATAGCCTTTACATGCATGATTACAAGTCTTAACATTCATTTTTTTTGTTTTTTCATGTGTTAAATTGGGCCCAAAATTTTTTATAGTATCTTCAAGCCCATATCCTAGAAGATATTGAAAAAGGTATAACAAGGGCACCCGGAGCCAAAGTCCCATAATGTGATAGGTGGCAAGCCTATCGCAAACCGGGCACTTATTCAATCCTGAAGAACATTATCCTTATTAGAAAATTGAAAATACACAAGTTCATATTTTTTGTTGGTCGACCTGGGGATCGAACCCAGTACCGGTACCGGTAGAAGTGAAGTTTTTATTTATTTCCAACTACATAATGCCGCTGCTACGCCCGTTAATGAAAGTTATTAAGCTCTTCCGTTGAAAACAGTTTAGATATCAGGATAAAACGTAGCTTATGTCACTGTCTAGCCCTCTATCTCCACATCTTGATATTCAAAAAAGGACAAACATACAAGTGATTGACTATTAATACTTACAAAATTAATGAATTATGTTTAATAATATGCGTATATTAATAGCGAATATATAAATCTTTTTAAGTCCTCTACCTCCACACCTTGATATTCAAAAAAAAGACATACATACAAATGCTTGACTATTAATACTAACAAAATTAATGATTTATGTTTTATGATATACGTATATTAATAACGAATATATTAATCTTTTTTAGCCCTCTATGTCCACACCTTGATATTCAAAAAAGGACATACATACAAGTGCTTGACTATTAATACTAACAAAATTAATGAATTATGTTTTATGATATACGTATATTAATAACGAATATATTAATCTTTTTTAGCCCTCTATGTCCACACCTTGATATTCAAAAAAGGACATACATACAAGTGATTGACTATTAATACTAACAAAATTAATGAATTATGTTTTCTGATATGCGTATATTAATAGCGAATATATAAATCTTTGTAAGCCCTCTACCTCCACGCCTTGATATTCAAAAAAAGACATACATACAAATGCTTGACTATTAATACTAACAAAATTAATGAATTATGTTTTATGATATACGTATATTAATAACGAATATATTTATCTTTTTTAGCCCTCTATGTCCACACCTTGATATGCAAAAAAGGACATACATACAAGTGCTTGACTATTAATACTAACAAAATTAATGAATTATGTTTTATGATATACGTATATTAATAACGAATATATTAATCTTTTTAGCCCTCTATGTCCACACCTTGATATTCTAAAAAAGACATACATACTAGTGCTTGACTATTAATACTAACAAAAATAATGAATTATGTTTTATGATATACGTATATTAATAACGAATATATTAATCTTTTTTAGCCCTCTATGTCCACACCTTGATATTCAAAAAAGGACATTATTTTTTCTATTGTTTATCATTCATCATCATTAGTGATGGATCAGGATATAAGGGTAACAAACGTTAATTTATTTTAAGCCACTTAATCTTCACGCACATATCCCCGAAGAGGTAGGCAGAGGCACAACCAGGGCACACACGACTAGCCGAAGACACTAAGTCCTACAATGTGATAGGTGGCAAGCCTATCGCCAACCGGGCACATATCCAATCCCAGTTAAATAGGCTGCTCAAATATCGCTGCCAATTTTTTTGTGATATTGGAAGGCAAACAAGTAGACGGATGTACGATGCCCATAAACACCAAATGGTGGTGATAAATAAAATCTGATATTTTAGAGATTTTGCTTATATAAACTTACCAGCGTCCCTACCTTCCAAACTACAAAACAACTTTGGTTCATGACGGTAGGAAAATGGAAGTCCAGTCCTCTAATCTTTACTATTAACTTTAAAATTAAAATTACTGTACCAATTTCTAGCAATGGTCTCGTCGCATTCCTGTGATATCAAGAACATTGTTCAGAAATTTTAATAATTATTTGTATGTGTAGCATAATAGTGACGTCTAACCTCCAGTAAAGAAATTCACGGCGCCTAGAGTCACTAAAGGTGGTAATGGTACGTTACCAACCTGAGGCCGGGATGTTAGGCCTCAAGCAAAAGTAAGTTTACCGGCTACCTTACCCTCTAAACCGGAACACGTCATGACGTTATAGCAATAGAAATATGTAAGGCCAATCCGGGTGAGTCGCTGCGAAACTCTACCAACTAGTCAGATGTCACGGTGTTAGTGACGGTAAGCCTGTGCTCGCCTTCTATGAGCTGTCCGGCAGGAAGGCAGATGGTCTATTCTGCAAAGGAGCCTGGACCGACACGGGGACTTTAATAGTTGTAGCAATATTTTACCATTTAGTGTAAGTCGCGGTTGCAGAGCGTAGCAAATCAATAAAAAAACAAATTCAAATTGATGACCTACATTTTTGGAACCCGTAAAAATAGTTTTACTACAGAATTTCATATAAAATACATGTGAAGGAAATGAACCACATTTGAATCGTATGAATCGGAATAAATCATCCTTCAATCGTGCTCATTAGGGTTTGCATCAATCGACTGGCTTCAAACCGAAGTAAAGTCTCGCTAACAAAATATTTTTTTTATGATTCCTAATGAATGTTGTTATATGTTTGATTTTGATGAGTCGGTTTTTTTTAAAGTTTTTTTGTTTTCTGGGAGCAAGTGTTCTCCGTGTTGATCTGGGTTTCCTTTGTAGAACGGACCTGGTAACTCGCAAAAGGCAACAAAATGGGTCAATACTAACTAGACCGATGGTGGTAGATCTTGTTCGGGATCTAACGTCTTGCCTATTCCTGACGCCATAATAATAATATCGAATTACTATTTGGATGGCAGTCGTTAGACTCTCATTTTAACCTCGGCTACAGGACCATGACACTTGCATTAAAAGCCTAATACCTCGACCACAGGACCATGACACTTACATTATAAAGGCTAATATCTCGGCCACAGAACCATGACACTTACATTAAAACGCCTAATACATCGGCCATATAACCATGACACTTCCATTTTAAAGCCTAATACCTCGGCCACATTACCATGATACTTGCATTAAAAAGCCTAATACCTCAGCTACAGGACCACGACACTTACATCTTAAAGCCTAATACCTCCGCCACAGGACCATGACACTTGTATTATAAAGCCTAAAACCTCGGGAACAGGACCATGACACTTGCATTATAAAGCCTAATATGTCGGCCACAGGACCATGACACTTGCTTTAAAAAGCCTAATACTTCTGCCACAGGACCATGACACTTGCATTATAAAGTCTAATAATTCGGCCGCAGAACCATGACACTAGCATTATAAAGTGTAATACTTCGGCCACAGAACCATGACACTTGCATTATAAAGTCTAATACTTCGGCCACGGGAACGTTACACTTGTATTATAAAGTCTAATACTTCGGCCACAGAACCATAACACTTGCATCATAAAGTCTAATACTTCGGCCACAGGACCATGACACTTGCATTATAAAGCCTAATACATCGGCCACAGGACTATGACACTTTCATTAAAAAGCCTATAATATCTCAGCCACATTATTACCATGACAGTGGCGAATCAGGAGAGCCACGTTTATGGTCACTGTTTAATACCTTAAACTTGTTTTATGTAGAAATGTATCAATTAATGTTTTGCCAAATTATTTTTTTGGTATTTTGATGTAAACCTCTTCTACTACAATTTTTTTTCTAGAACTGTGTCAATGTTTACAGCTAGTATTATGTAGAGTCTATGCACAAATTAACCATTTGCATACTTATCTAAATCTTTTTTATATAGAAGAAGGTAGTTTTAGTTACACTAGGATACGGAAAAAGGATAATTTTTGTACCGTTTTAATTTGATTATACTAGAAATAACAACATTTTAATTTTTCCCATACGGACTGAATGGGTGGAACGAAGCTCGCCGGAGCAGCTAGTCTATATTTGTAAAAATAAATCGTGTTAGTTACATTATTTATAACTTAAAATTAATAGGAAAATATCTCAGAATTAGAAGACGAACATAAGATACTATTTATCCCGTCCGACTATGAGGGAACGTAGAAAAACAACATTTTAATTTTTTCCATATAAACGAACGGGTGGAATACTACTACAAGAATATAGAACAACTAGTACAAGATAATAACCCTTAACTATTAGCAGGTACTCTAAAAACTTAAGCGTTAATTAAAAGCCTTGACCCGTTTTGAATCTGAACAAATATTAGCGTACAGCAAAAGAATGTTGAAACTTGTAATCGTGCATATAAAATGCATTGTATTTTCCATGTGTACCCTGAAATTGCCTTCTAATTATGGCCGTAGCTGTAGTACAATGGGCTACTATTGTCTACCTAAAAATAACGCGAACGCTGTAAACGTATTGTTCCTGGAAAACAAAAGGTAGATTACTATTACTCGTATAACTATTATGGGTGAATTCTTATCTACATTATTATCCTAGTTTATCTCATTAACACAAATGATAATCCCAACAAAACATTTCTTACAAAATGTTGCCAAGACTAAAGCGCACCAGACGGGTCATGAAAAAATTAATGTGCTTAGCACTCGATACTCTGATATTAGACGATATATAATAAATAAAAATAATAACTAACAAACAAATATACTCTTATGAAGTTGTAATATTTAGAGATAGAATTCAATTACACAGAAAACATCTTATATATTTATGACACACTTGGGTCAACCTGAGTAATCCTTTGAGTGAGATAAGGAAAAAATTTGTAATAATAAGGAAAACGTTTAGTCTTTACACTCCTAAGATGTTGACCCAAATATAAGTAGGAAAATCATACTTATCGTTGAATAATTATTTTAATAATATTATTTTAATAATATTATTTACAGTAATATTATGAAGAGGTAAAGTTAGTCAAAAATAAGTAAAGATATATCCGATAGAGATACGCCTAGTAAAGATTTGTAAAAGGAAGTATCTTCACGCTGGTAGGTTGGGGCACAATCAGGACACCCACGACTAGCCGAAGACACTCAGTCCCACAAAATGTGTGAGGTGTGATAGATGGCAAGCCTATCGCCAATTGGGCACATATCCAATCCCGGACAGTGTTATTTTAATGAGAAAATTTAAAACATACATTTTCCATTTTTTTTAAGCCGGGACCTCAAGAAGTCAAGTCTGACGCCGGACCGCTAGACCACAGACGCGATATATAACAAATCTCTAAGATATTTATGTCAATTATGGGAACACGGCAGTGGGTGCCTGGCACTATCTCTTATTTTAGATAGGTTATTAATATTGACATTAAAACAAGCAGAGCGAAGCTAAGCGAAGCTAACCTAACCTAACCTAACTACTTTTTCTTGAAGCGTTTCTTGGAACTTGTGTTAGACTAGATAAACAAAATTTTCAGGACAGTGTAATAAATGAATGTAATAAATTTATCAAATACTGGCCTACCCGGCGAACCTCGTCTCACTTGACTTTACTAAAAGAGATAAATGGGAAAGTTAAATAATTGTTTTTCTTGTTTTCCTGGTGTTTTTTATAAGACCTTTGCCCTGTCAATAACTAGCGCAACAGCAAAACAATTATCAAAATCGATCCATCCGTTCAAACGTGTTGCGATGAACACTCAAAATTCGGATAAATTTTTATAAAAAAAATAGTTTCAATAGTATAGTTCTTATACTTTAGATGTTGATTATTTCTAACAAAATACATTTCTTTCTAAAGTCCCAGAAAACTGAAATATTATATATTTTCTGGTGATAGAGTGTTATGCAGTAACTTGGCCGCCTTACCTATACCTGCCTTCATAATGACTCTGTCATGTTACGGTCTGGAGGGAAGGACAGGATATACAGTAGACTTGTACAATAGGCTTTTGGACAGCGATGAACCTGTAACATCTATGGTGTTTATTTGCCAAGGGTGTCTCCAACCATCAGTAGAGCCGTGTTCTTGTTAGCTGACCTTAAAAAAAATGTAGGCAAGGCATAAGTTAGGGGATTAGCTTTTGTATGAAATTCATACTTTCGTAACCCTCGTAACTTTGTTTTGTCTTATATACACCTCTCTGTGGTTTAGCAGCTGTCTAGTGGTCTAGCTAGCGGGCCAGAAAAAGAAAATTGGGTTTTTCCATTTTTAATAAAAAAAGACGGGTTGCACTCCGGGAGTGCCGGTAAAAGTGAAAACTTGAATATTAACGTTGTGCATTTTTGATATTTTGGAATAGTTCGGGAATCATTTAGCACGAATTGCTTTAATTATCAGTATGAAAGTATTTATTTATGTGGTATAATACAATATTCTTGTGCTAAATCGGACATTTTTTGTTTCGCACTGTAATCGTACTATCCTTAAATATACTAGTACACCTTATTATTACTATTCCATAGTACCTACCTATTAGTACTCTGTGCTAATCCATAAAACTTCAGGACCCTACCTACTAGGTAGTTCGGACATTTCATAATTTACCCCGGCCAGTTAAAATAGTGTTACTTATGAGATAAAATATGATGAAACATTTAATTTTTCAAACTTATACATAATTCAATTCAATATAATATGTATATGTTTATCGATTTTTCTTCTACTTGTATTTCTTTTGTTAAACTTACAACTTTTCCGAAAACAGCTAAACTTCTTCAAAATATTGTACTGTAATTTCTATAACCTGAGAAACTATGATATACCTACAAGTCACAAACAAATTAAAAGATGTTTTACAAAACTAATATCTATTTTATCTGCCACAAACTGCAAAGCATTCAAAACAAGAAACAGTTTACACTTTACAGTACAATTATTTAATACTGCAGAACAACGCGAGGGGCCGACTCGCAGTAGTTTATGTGATTGTTTTTCACTCACTCGTACTGGTATTATCCATTGCGAATCTTGTACTGTTCGGAATTATGTAAGCAATACAAAAACAGAAATGAATCTACGTTTTATTTTAGATCTAGCGCAAGCGACCTGCGCCGTTTTATTCTCGCATGCGCTCTACGCCGTCTTACGATCTGACGATCTGACGCGAGTTAAGAAGTTTTTATCCATTCCAAAGAAAGTGCACAACACCGCTAAAGAAGTTTACACTTTAAAAACGTTGTTCGGGATTGGATATGTGCCCGTATGGCGATAGGCTTGCCAGCTATCACACTGTGGGACTTAGTATCTTCGATTAGTCGTGGGTGCCTGGTTGTGTGTGCGCCTGCCTACCTTTTTGGGAATATGGGCGTGAAGATATTTTTTTTTTTAAATTCACAGGATATTAGGTATGTGAATAGTAATTTTATACATATGTCGTCTTACTAATAAACGCCGAGTAAATTACTCCAAGATTCAACCAAGTATTATAGTCTTGATTATAATGTGATACAGACTTTGTCATGATTAACATGAATTTGTGACAGATATGGATAAGATAATGGGAAGATATTATAAAATCAAATTAATTTTACTCTAATGTTAGTTCATGTTAATTAATAATACGGCTAAATTTTCAATTGCATAGTTACATTAATTACGGTTTGAATGTTATTGATATCTAAAAATATTTTTTGTCACTGACCTTGTCACTAAAAGGATAAAATTTCATAGGTAACTTACTCCCTAAAGTCCAAGAGAACTGAATTTGGTTTATAAGCTAATATTAGTACATAAACAAGAAAAAAATTCGAAATCTCGGATTTCGTATACCGACAAACCATAAATTAACACTTGTGTCTGAATAATATTAGATGAACAAATTTCTAAGGCATATTAAACATATTATACTGCCTTATTAAAAAAATATTCGGATATCTATTCAGGTAAACACACTTTAAAATTGACATCTAACCAATAGCCACATATTCTGACCAAGGTGTAAAGTTTGTGAAGTTAGGGTTTAAAGAGTTACAGCACTGATGTCTTATAGCATTTTCACAGTGCGATCCATATGGTCTCGTCTTGGTAATATCTTATATGACATTTTTTTGATATGGTCACTGTTTTGAGACTTAATTGTTTTCGATAAAACTTAGTTTAAATTTGAAGTTTTGAGTCAGAATTTTTGTTTTCTTTATTTAAAAGTAGAAATTTAACTCAAGGACAGGGTAAGTGCTAAAATAAATATATATATATATATATATATACATATACATATATATATATATAGCCTATATCCGGAAGAGGTAGACTTTAAGTCCCAAAATGTGATAAGTGGCAAGCCTATCGCAAACCGGGCACATATCTAATCCCGAGCAACATTTTTTGTATTAGAAAATTGGAAAACCCAAATTTTCTTTTGTTGTCCGATCCAGGATTTGAACCCAGGACCTTATGCAGTCAAGTCCAACACCCGAACCACTAGACCACAGAGGCGATTACAGCTATAAATATAGACTTATAAAAAAGTTTTCTTGGAAAGCATAATATATGAATAGACATAACGACAAGACGATAATTGAAAGAAATATCTCAAATAACTCCCAGAAACGTTTTCTTTTATTTTATAGATTTTTTAACACACATACGATTATATAATGTTACGTATAAAAATAATGACGACAATTTATTTTCTTTCTTTTTCTTGTTTGATGTTCAATTTTTAATTCAATTACGCAATAACTTCCAAAAGGGTTTCATGTTGGATATTACTTTCTTTGGCATCCCTTTTTAATAGGCAATATACTTTTAACCCTTACCTCTTTCCTGTTAGAAGAGCCAATTTGTTGTAATTTTTAAATTTATATCATTATATTTCAAGATCTCGAAAATTTGACAATTTTACGTACTAATAAACTCCAGACATTCAAAGGGTAAAAACTGAGAAACTCTTTGAAGTAATTATTAATTCATTTTAGAAGTTGAACCAATTTAACAAGTCTAATGAGTCCTTATTTCTTAAGTATTGGGAAAAGTTTTGACAAACTTTGTATTTAGGTACCACAATTCACTTTGATATATTATCTACTTAAAATAGTACTTAAAGTATCGGATAAGATACAGATACAGTGCAATTTTTTCCACTTTTTATATGGTCGCATTTACAGTCTAGCGAGCCGGTGAACTTGAACTCATAACGTCCAGATTTCAATCAATAGGCAGGGCAATAAAAAAATGTTTTTTTTTTAATTATATAAATGAAAAAAGGCCTGGGATTGAAAATGTGCCCGGTTGGCGATAGGTTTGAAACCTATTACATTGTAGAATTTAGTATTTTTGGCTAGTCGTGGGTACTTTGGTTGTACCTCTGCCAATTTCTTGGAGGATATGGGCGTAGCAATGTTTTATATGGCATAAGACGGAGACTACTGTTTGGACCGTCTAAAAGAAAGAGATAACTATTATGCAAGTCTTCCAATTACCTTACCCCTCCTATCTGCTGCTACACAGCATATTATAGTTCAAATTATAACTCACGAGTTGTAAGAGCAAGTACAATGCGAGTGGCCTTTAAATATTATGGTAAACTCACATTTTTATTTATTGGCAAAATGTGCATTATAACGAAATCGGTATGGTTAGCATAAGAATCAAATCTAATATTCTGTACAGTTTCAGGTAAACAATTATAAATATTTGCGACCAATAAGCATCTAATAGGTTTATAAAAGCAAATGTATAAAAGCAATCTATATTTAAAGTTTAATTTGAAGAGAGCTGAACTATTTGCCATAAAATTTATATGGAAGTAAACACCTCCATCACTAGAAATAATTGTTAAAATTATTCCAAAATTGGACTGTCTGTGAGTAACTTCCCACATTAAACGTGTTATAGTAACCTTAAAGGTTATGAAAATGTAATTTAGTTAAGTACCATTTTGATCTCGTTAGCTTTCAAACAAAAAATCTGCTAAGAGATCGGTCCACCCTTTCAAGAGTTATGATGCTACAGGCAAACATACAAAAACATATAGACACGCATTACAAAGTCGCCAAACTAATAACACCACTCTTTTTTCGTCGAGAGTTAAAAATATATACGTCAAACTGAAAACTTGCTCAGTTTTTTCAGTTGAGAAAAGTTATGTCATAAGAACTTTAAACATTAATTTAATTAATGAACTTTAGTTTCGTTTAGTTAAAAACTTATGTTGTATAATTAAAGTAATATACTACAAAGTAGTAATTTTAATGTTGAAAACTTTGGATTATTAAAAGTTCTGTGACGTGCTGGGAAAAATATAAACTTTTGGGCCTGTCTTGGGACATGCGCTAGTGAGTAGCGGCCTGGTTAAAACTTCAACGTAGTTTTAGTTCATTTATATACGATTTAATTATGTTAGGTCAACTTGCTACTTTAGTAATTATACTTGTATACGACCTTGTTGGTCGAATGGCTATCGTACACGCCTAACTACATCGACCAGCCGCGAAGCTCGGGTTAGATCCCGACGGGGCAGGCATTTGTGTGATTAACATTTAGATGTCTGCATTTCCGGGTCTAGGTGTTTATTATTCAGGTATCCATTTAAGTATTTATTAAGTATTAGTATCGTTGACTAACACCCATAACATAAGCATATTAATAGCTTACTTTAGGGTTCGATTCAATTTAAGTGATTTGTAATAGAAATAATATCTGTTAGTTTGAGTCCTTCCATAGTATCCATTAGGGTTCCTGTATGGCAGCTTGTAAAAGCGAACATGGTTTAAATAGGCCAATGATCATACATCATTGGTCTTAATGGTCTATTTAACTTAATGCAGTATCTTGATTGGGTAGAGATCAATTTGCTATAGTGCCTTTAGACTATGATTATGTCTTACCATCATGAAATCCTAGAGCATTTACGCTGTCATAAGCCATGACAATCTGACTATGAAGTCATTGTTGCTCAAATTATTTATAAGTAAGTGGTGATATTTTACTTTTAAAAAGAATCAGGTTCTCAATTTATTTTTATTTTTTGATGTATTACTTTAGAACTTTTTACTGAATGACAATAACTTAGAAATAATAATACTAAATTTGTGTGTTTCCATATTCAAATAATTTGTAGATAAAGTTACATTTTAATCACGTTTATTCATTATAAATTCAAAAAGTCATTATAAATTTTTGGAAACTGTTAATTGCATTTTTGATTTAATAAAAATAATTTTTGATTTAATTAAAAGCTCATATTTAAGAGTGATGATAAGTAACGCTTATTTTGTATGTTAGAGGTCAGCGAACAATTACGTGGCTCTCTTGATGGTAAGTGATGGTAAGTTATACTCGAAGTAAGATATATATATCTTCCGCCTGCGACTCCGTCCGCGCGGATGTCGGTCTTTGCGTGATAAAACTGAAAAATTAAGATTTTTCTACGTATTTTTCCAGGACAAAAAGTATTCCATTTTATGCCCAGGATAATAAGGTATAATTTTACCAAGTTTCATCGAAATCGAACAGTCAGTTTTCACGTGATGCCTGCTCATAAAGACAGACAGATAGACAGACAGACAAAAATGTTTTAATCACATATTTGCGTTTGGTATCGATCCAGTAACACCCCCTGCTATTCATTTTTCAATATTTTCAATGTACAGATTTATTAAATGTATAAATATAGTATCACTATATACAGTCGTGGTCAACTAATTAGGGACACTCTTTGGTTAAACCGAATTGTAAAATTATTTTTTATTTTCCAACGAGTCTAAACCATATTCCATATCTCTAACATGTAAGTATAATTAGTCATTAATGTGCCCGATTATACAAACAAAAACAACTTCTTAAACATTAAACCTCTTTACAGAATAGCTGATAGATTATCGTAGTGCTATTTGTTCAAATAATGCTGGCTGGCCATTTAATTAGGGACACTGAGATATTGCGTTCTATTTTCAAAATTTGAATCTCAATACTTTTTTACTTCTTCTTTTATTGTTTCGTGGTAGTTTTGGCGGCAATGCCGATATTTATTCTAAGTTTTGAAAAACATTTTGAACAAAAATGGGTAAAAATAAAAGTTGCGATCCAACACTACGAAAAATTATCATGAAGTTTGTTGTCGAGCATGGTTGGTCATACCGAAGGATAGCAGAACATTTTAATTGTTCAAAAACTATGGTATATAATGCAGTGCAACATGTCAGACGCAATAACACAAATTTAAATGTGCCCAGAACAAAAAGACCGAGAAAAACAACTCCGCAAGAAGATAGAATGATAACCAGGTTAGCTAAGAAAGATCCGTTTCTAGGCTCTATTTTAATTAAACACGAAGTATGTGGGACAGACGAAAGAGCTGGTGTCTCAGCGACGACCGTTCGACGACGTCTGGTAGAAGCAGGGTTGTTCGGAAGAGTGGCTCGCAAAGTACCGTTGTTGAAGAAAGAACATTGAAATGCTCGTTTGGCGTTTGCACGTAAATATGGACATTGGACCTACGCCGAATGGCAACATGTGTTATTCTCTGACGAGACCAAGGTTAAATTGATTTCTTCAGATGGAAGGCAATACGTACGGCGTCCAGTAAAAGCGGAAATGAATCCAAGATTCGGAAAAAAACAGGTGAAACATGGCGGTGGAAATATTAAAATGTGGGGTTCATTTTCTGGGCGTGGAGTGGGACCTGTGAGGAAAGTTCAGGGTAACTTAGACCAACATCAATACAAGGCAATATTGGAGGAAACGATGCTTCCCTATGCTGAGGAGCATCTCCCTATTATATATCCACGTTTCAGCAGGATAACGACCCGAAACATACCGCACGTTCAGTCAAGTCGTTTCTTACCAGTCAGTCAGTATCGGTGCTAGATTGGCCAGCAAATAGCCCGAACCTTAACCCAATCGAGCACCTTTGGCACGAAATCAAGAAAAAAGTAGCCACTTATCGTACCACAACTTTAGATAAACTTAATGAAGCTTTTTGTGAGGCATGGGCAAAGATTCCTGTCGAAATATGCCAGAAACTGATAATGTCTATGCCACATCGGTGTCAAGCGGTAATTACTAACAAAGGTTTTTCTACTGGGTACTGATTTTACATGTAATAAAATGGAGCTGTTAAAGATATTATAATACTGCATTATTAGTTTTGTTTAAATCTATTTTTCATTACAGTTTACTGTCCTTAATTAAATGTCCAGCTACAGAATTATACCTTAAAATTGAATACATGTTCAACCTTTGATATCAAATACTTTTTTTTATTTATTTATTCTTTTATTTACAGCCATTTAAATCTTAATAATCGGACCAAATTATGCAAATAATAGTTACTGAGAAATCAATAGGGTTTTATATTTGTATGTACATAACCGGTTATTGTTCTTCACTATCTTGCATGTCCCTAATTAGTTGACCACGACTGTAGATCCTGCCCTTTAGAACATGACAGAGTCAATATGATGGCAGTAATATGTAAGGCGGTTGATCCCTTCTTGTACAATTAGCTGCGCAGTAGTCCACCGCTTGGTCTTATTGGTAATGACCTATATTTTAACATGTACTCGTCTCTCACGAGCTACCTGGCAGAGAGGCAGATCCAGATAGTTTTGTAGTAGTATTTGGTTTTAGAGGTAGTAGTGTTTTAGCAGGGACGCGAAGCAAGCTTTAGTTAAAAAGTGTGTGTGTTAGGTAATATTAACAGAACTCTGGGTATCAGGACTAATGTGAATGGAGATTTGGATATTTTAAAGTAAAGATTTAAAGTAGCTACCAAGCGACATATTCATACTACAAACATCACAATAATACCAATATTCACTCAGACTTAATTCGGAAATAATTGTGTTGAGTCTAAAACGTGGATGTTTATGACAGAGTTATAAATGTGGACGAAGCTAAGAAGTTCTGTTGGAATTGTGTAACTTGGCACTTGAAAATCTGTGCCTACTTCACAAAGGACTTCACGTGAAAATGTGTATGTATATTTTATTGCGTTTATTGCGTTATAGCTATCTCTATGTAGTTTTTATGGCAAATATATAAGAATTGCGTTTATTAATTGTTATTCGTTGATGACTGTATTTATTGGTATATTGATTTCGACATGTTGGATTCAAAACTTATACATTTAGTCATATATTCACTCAAGTATGCATAAAAATAATAATTACAACCCTACATAAAAGTAGGCGAATATTTTTATATAAATGTATAAACACAACGATATTATTTTTATATTTATGTGTTTAGTGTAATTGTTTAGTTTTAGTGTAACTTTTATGCTATTTTGTATTATTGCTATATTATTATAAAAAAAATGTTTATTAACATATGTCAAGTGTAGTTTTCTACCTACAAAATAAAATAAGATTTAACTTTGACTTTTGCGAATCTTTCATGGATTTGTAGGAAACCTAAGATTTTCCAAACTAAGTGCGTCGTCACGAGCAAGATCATTGCTAGTTAAGTGCTGTGCTGCAATTTTTTTGGGTTGGGATCCACCGGCTTATCTATTTCCACCATAATGAAATTGACATTTTCCGGTCCGGAGAGTAGGGTAGCTGGTAGACTTGTACAATAGGCCTAACACCTCGGCCACAACACAGCGACGTACCACAATACCTATATGCCTATAGTGTCTATAGGCTCCAGTTATCTCTTACCATCAGAAGCACAGTATGCTTGTTCGCTATCTTAGATTAAAAAATCTAAGATAAAAATAACTATGTTAATAAAAACCGACTTCAAAACGTATACCGACTTCATAACGTAACGTAAACGAAAAAAAAGTTACGCAAATAGATTCAGAAACCTCGGATAAATCCGTGTACGTACATAAAAAATAAAACATATCGAAAGAATTCAGAACTTCCTCGTTTTCTTTAAACTCGGTTAAAAAGTGGCTATGTACCACCTGAACTTTGGCGACGTGTTCAAATGCATTGTTTTAAGTAGTATTTATATAGAATGACAACGAAACTTTAATATCGTGATTTATGATGTACTAGTAGTGGTCGTGGGGCTTCATGTCAAGATGCTATTTCAAAATATTAATATAGTAAGTTATATAGACAAGGTCGCGGTTGTAAGCCAGTTTAGTCATATAGAGCTTTTGGCGCGGATTAACATAATGGATAATGTTAAAAAGGGCTCGGGAGTACCTTATCTTCACCGCAAAGGACATAAAGAGCTTTCCATTTTGTGGACACGAACTTTGGCCTTTGTGATATTCTTTAAGTAAATATGTATCTTTTATTCAGCTTTGTTTCACAAAGTTTGAAATAATTTCTTTTATCTGCGTGCTTAACAACATTATGTCTGTGATAGGTACTGTCTTGTTTTATAAGGTGTCAATGTGGTCATGTGAAAAGAATGGGAGATTACAGAATTCGTCTGCTTGTTTGCCTTCTATTACCATAAAAAAAACAAGCAGACGGATTTCCGGGTGGTAAGAAATTCAGTAAAAGTAAATTTACAGGCTAACTTATTCTTCGAACTGCAACACGTCAATTGAAAGCACTGACGTTATGGTGGCAGGAATAGGTAAGGCGGTGGTACCAATTCGAGCGAGTCGCTGCAAAACTCTGCCACCTAGTCAGATGTCGCGGTGCTAGTGCCGGTAAGTCTATACTAGGCTTTTACGAGCTGCCTGGCACGAAACAGGTGGTCTATTCTGCAAAGGAGCCTGGACCAACATGGGGGGGGGGGGTTAAGGTATCCGAAAAAACCTAGATTTATGTCTTTCGAATAATGCCCGATTCCTATATTCACGAAATAGGTATTTTAATTAATGGTAGCTACATCAAAAATCGAATGTATCAATAATAAAATATCTAACTACGGTTGCTCGTTTTTGGTAGTCAAACTATAAACTTTTTTTTAAATGTGAATAATGATTCGTTACCATTGGGCTAACTACGAATAGTCAAACTTTTGGCTAACGTTTCGTTCATTATAGGAACCGGGCATAAATCGCTCAGACTTAACAGATGGCGGTATTAAACTTCACTTGGTCACGGCACTTTCACTGTCTACCTTGCAAGATAAGTGAAAAAGTTAAGAAAAGTATATTCACGCCCATACCTCCGAAAAGGAAGACAGAGGCACAACCCGAGAACCCACGACTAGCCGAAGGTACTAAGTCCCACAATGTGATAGGTGGCAAGCCTATCATAAACGCACATGTCCAATCGCGGACAAGACTATTTACGAGTATATTACAAAATTGAAAACATATATTTTCTAATTCTTTTTGTTGCCCGACCCGGGGATCTAACCCAGGACCTCAATAAGTCAAGTCCCACGCCGGACCGCTAGACCACAGAGGCGATAAAAGTAAATAAAATAAGTATATAGTAAAAAAAATAAAGAGATTTATATATATCATATTGGTTCAAGTAAAAGCTGGTTACCCCACAAAATACACCCAAAGTGATCGTAGGGTATAACATATGGGGGAAAACGTAACAGCCCTATTCATTGGTATTTCAGTAAATCGACAGTCGTTTATCTGCGATCCCGTGTTATGGATTTCATTTGTTCCACGTGCCTGTATATTTTAGCTTTGTAGGTCTTTCAACGATATCTTCACTAGTATTATGAATATGAAAGTGTGTTTGTTTGTCATTCTTTTACTTTTCAATGGATTGTTTGGGTATTTTTAGTGTGGATATAGTTTAAAGGCTAGATATCTGAATGGAATCCCACAGAGAACAAAGCTTTAACATACAAATTAAGTTGTGGGTAACATATATTATTTATCCAAAGTTTTATTTATCTACATACAATAGAAATAACGAAAGTCAATAAACACAATGAAGTAACTCGACATGAGTTATAATTTAAACTACATAGGTTCCTACAGTTAATTTTTTTATCATTTTTTTGTTTATTTTTCATTAGATAAGGGATTATTTGACCGACTGGTTGGCTAGCATACACGACCCGAGCGTAGCGGTTGGTCGGTGTAGTTAACACCGACCAACCGCTAGGCTCGGGTTCGATTCCTGACGGAGGCAGGCATTTGTGTGATGAACATTTAGATGTCTGCTTTTCCAGGCCTGGTTGTTTATTAAACTTATTCTGGTATCTATTTAGGTATTTCTATGTATTTGTATCATTGACTAACATTAATAACACAAGCATATAATTAGCTTAATTTTGGGTTAGATGCAATTTGTGTAACTTGTCCAGTAATATTTATTTGTTTACTTATTTTAGTTATACACTTACGTTAGTGTTCACGCCGTTTGAACGTTAAAAGAAGAAGAAGTAGCTGTCAACGTCAGATAATCTGTGCAATGATGATGTAGCGGTCTGTTCCCGCCTAATCATATACTCCTACGCAGTACATACGCAGCTTGTTAAACTATATTAAAAAATACAAGATAATCTTTAGTATTAAAACACAAAGTTTGAAACCCGAAACCTGTTTTGTTGATTCGCCTAAACAGTTAGTTTATATAAATTACTACCTGTTGCCCGCGAATTTTTGCAAAAGTTGAAGCGATTTTTAGTCGTTTATGACGAAAAGACAGCTTTTCCTGGAGTAAATATAAATGTCAACCGTTAATGTTACTACTAAAAAAAATGAGTGAAAATCTGGTCTTTAGTTTTTGGGGAAAAAATATAAGATAAATCTTTTAAATGAACAAAAGTAAAAATGGAGCAATGTGTGTCCAATTGAAATTATACAAGTTCAGTTTGATCTAACTTGTTAGGCACTAAGCCGATTGCTCAGTAATTATATGTGCAAATGTAAATTGGATTGGTATTTGTGTATTCATTAATATACAATATAAAATAGATATTAGTGAAATTTTGTTTTTATGTTATATTGGACAAATAACCTGTTTGAAATCTCAGTAGAACGCGGTGAGTTTCTATGCGTAAGTCATCAAATGAAGTTCGCTGCCGGTCTCAGGTTGCCAACGCACCATTGTCACCTTTGAAGACACCAAAGAAACCTAGAGGGCGTGAATTTCTCACCACCAGGAAATCCGTCTGCATGTTTGCTTTCTAATATCACAAAAATATAAAATATTCATTCAGAAATAATTCTCTTTCTCCCTTGGTTATCGCATTAAACGCGAAGAGATGGAATGATTTTGGTAATTATTTTTTGTCAATAATGACAGCAGAATTTTTATTTAAAAATTACAAAAAAAAACGAAATATAAATTTTAAACAAATGACAGATGGTTAAGACTGGTCTACGTCTGGTGGGTTTACAGGTGTATTTAGTGTAAGGTTAAATAAATACCCAAGGTGCTCAAAGGATAAGGATAAGGATACAAAGAATAACATATGGGGAAAAACATTACGGGGCTTTTCATTGGTAAAAGTAAATCGACAGCCATTTATCTGCGATCTTTTGCTATGGGATGCATTTATTTTACGTACCTTATTTTAGCTTTATAGGCTTTCAAATTAAAAAAAAACTTTACAGACCGTTATAGTAAAAAAAAAATATCTATACTCTTTTTATTTCTTTTATTTTTATAATATTGGAAGGAAAACAAGCAGACGGATTTCCTGATGTTAAAAAATTCACGCTGCCTAGAGACACCGAAGGTGCTAGTGGTGCGTTGTCAACCTGAGGTCGGGATGTTAGGCCTCGAGAAAGAGTTTGAGTTTACAGGCTACATGACCTTCCAAACCGAAACACGTCTACGGTAAGCATTGGACTTTATGGCGACAGAAATCGGTAAGGCGGTGGTACCAATCCAGGCGACTCGCTGCGAAACTCTACCACCTAGCATTATGTCACAGTCTTAGTGACGGTAAGCCTATACTCGCATTTTACAAGCTGCCTGACAGGAAGGCACATGGTCTATTCTGCAAAGGAGCCCGGGCCAACACGGGAAAAGATAAACTGAACATGTTTCAAAAATAAATAAAAAAGGAAAACTCAAACATTTTGAACTTTTTGTTTACTCTTGTTCCGACTGAATTTTCTACCCAGGGCCTAACGCCAATCAGCAAGCCACTACTTCTTCAAACAACCCACCCAGTAACCAGAATGCAGCACCTAGCTGAGGTTTAGTCTACCGGGAGGCAACCCTGCTGCTGATGTTCTGAATTATAGTCCAATCCATTTAAATAAAAACCGCAAGGTTAGCGACACATTAGTTATTAAAAAAATGCAAATTTGGGCTGTTATTAGTGCTGTGATCATATTTTATAATTAACGTTTATTTCTAAGATAATAACCCCTTCATCTTCAAAATAACTTGTTAACCTAAATGAGATTAATAATGAAACAACAGACCTTTTAATATACGAGGGTAAATATCTTCCGTAGCGACCCTAATCCTAGCATATGAAGAATCAGACTACCCCGCCCTCTCATTCAACTACTATTAGGCTGTATTCACACTTTGGAAGTCTCTAACAGATTGTCGCATATGGGATTTCATTTTAATTTAAACATTTGGACAATATAATATTCTTAATACGTAAGAATAAATCCCCATTTTTTTTCATAATTGCAATGCCCTTGAACGGATGAACTAGTTTTGCTTTTTTGTGTTGTGTTACATATATATTTTGACCAGAGAAGGTTGAAATAAAAAAGTAGAAGTTTGTTATTTAATCTAATATTCATGGATAGAATAGAGCAACGTCTTTTGGGTCAGACAGTTTTATATCTAAAAAAATTAATCCCTTGCCCTTAATTTTTAAATGAAATGTTAACGTTGTGAATTAATAACATTTTTAATTATTTATACGGGATACTTACGATCTCTTTTTTTATTTTATTTGTCGATATTTCGGCCTAGTTGCATAGGCCGTGGTCACGACGGGACTGCGGCGGCGAGCTGTAACTTTTGACAGGAGGATCTACTGACAGATGAGCCTGTCAACCCTCCGTCTAATTCTTCTTTTTTGAACGTCCTTGTCACTATCATTTCTGGGCACTATATCGCCTATATATATATATATATATATATATATATACTATATCAAATAAAATAAAAAAAGAGATCGTGAGTATCCCGTATAAATAATTAAAAATGTTGTTAACGTTGTGTTAGCTATTGTCAAGAGAAGGTTCATATAAAAGATTAATTATACGGAAAGGACAACGTCACAGTTATTTGGCATATTGAACCTCCTTTTAATGAAAAAATAAGGAAGTACACCGCCCCATAAAGAGTTATAAAATTCTCTCCGGAATATTTTATAGGTATCGGAAACAAATATAAACAGTCTTATTCTTCAGACTCCTATACACAAAATTTATACAATAACATTGCTCTGATACAACGTAAAAGAAGGACAAAAAAAATTGTATGTTGTAGATAGTTAAGTTGTTGCTCCTGTCACAGTTACATAAAACGAAAATGCCTAGTGAAAGCACTGGACAGCAACAATGATTTAAAACTCTTTGTTAGAGCTACTGCTCTATCTTGAGTTGTACATTTAACTCTGAGTAAGAAAACACCTTAGCGGCTCTTAATATTATATATAGATTAATAATTAATTCAATATTACTGAATATTTTTTTGATTAAATACATATTTCATAATTTCTAATATCAACTTACGTTTTATTGACATTTGTATATTTATTTATCTTTTTGTAATTTTATTTATTATACAATTTTATTTTCATGATTATTATTTTTTTTATTTAAATTTAATATTATTTTAAAAGTAGCTTTAATTGTAGTAATAGTATTATGCTAATCTAACGTTTAATTTAAGATGATAAGTTTAAATTTATTTAACATTTGTTGAATAAAACAATGTTTTTATATGTATATAATAATAAATTTATTTCTTACTGTTATTTAATATTTTCACTTCATAAATCAAAGTTACTTTATGTTAAAGTTAAAAATATAATCTAAAGCTTGTTTTAAGGACAAATTTGTATACACACTCTTACTGAATCAAAAGATTCCATTTTATGCACGTGTTCCAATAAAATAATTTTAAATTTGAATGTCATTTCAAATTAAACTGATCTACTTTGATCTTGTAATTAAGTAAGCAATAAATAAAAAATACTAATATAATAAACATCCCAAAATATTTTAGGTTTAGAAGCATCTAAATAATCTTATGTATTAAAAAACAACTTACAGAAAACCAATTACTGTTCGTTAGTCTCGCTAAAACTAGAGAATAGCTGGGCCCACTTGGCATATTTTTGTTTTGAATTTTTTATGGAAGTTTGGGGAAGGATTAAAAGAAAAAAAAGAAGGAAAACTAAGAAAAACAACATTTTAAGAAATCCCATACAAATAGAACAGAATGTATGAAGTTTTCCGGGACAGCTGGACCAAAAATAGATTTATGTTAAAAGCTTTTTTACAACTTTTTGACATGTTATAATACAGCAAGTACAAAAAAACCCTACATAGTATAAAACAAATTCGCTTCCGCTGTACCTCCCTTTGCAAACTTAAATGTTTTAAACTATGTAATGGATTTTAATGCGGTTTTTTTAATAGATAAAGTTATTGATAAGGAAGACTTATACATATTTTATATCCATGTAAAGCCGGGGCGGGTAGCTAGTGTATTATAAAATACCACAATACATTAAAATGTATTGTCATACAAAAGATATTTCAGTAACGTTCCGGTTTCCGCAAAAATTGGGATTTGAACAAATAAGTTTTTCGTTAAATTAATTAACCTTACACACCACGAAACCCTTATTATTAATTCAAAAAGGATCGGGTAATGTTCCATAAAATAACAGCCTTTCTGGATTTTAGGGCTTATGAGGACATAACCGTCAATTTATGAACATTTATTAACCGAACACTCTTTTTTAAATCTTTATTATCCGATATAAAATAGAGAAATTTATTCATTCGACTTTTGTTGCTATATTTTAAGTAAATTATTCATTTCTTTCTTTTATGGTTATCGGACGAATACGCTATTTCAACCATAACAAGACACAGTCGTGCTCTGAAAAATCATAGACGCTATAGGTGCGTCGCTGTAATGTGGCAGCAGTTCCCACAGAGCACTATGTATGGTCAGAATAAAAGTAAGCCTACATATTATTCAGGTTATATGCCACAATTAAGCTAATCTGTTACGTATAATTGCCTGAATAGACTTACGAAAATTGGACTGACATCCATAGCCGTCCATTCCCGTCATTCGTATCCGTCTGTATAATAATTTTATTAACTACTAGCAGCCCGTATCGGCTTTGGACAGGTATAAAATATACATATGAACATTCCTCTTTAATCATTGTATCTATAAGAAAAAAATGCATCAAAATCCGTTGCGTAGTTTTAAAGATTTAAGCGTACAAAGGGACATAGGGACAAAGAAAGCGACTTTGTTTTATACTATCTAGTGTTCAGTGATAGGAAGGCAGCATGCGTGTTTGGTGGTAGATTTTAGAATTAGAATAAAGATGTATCTAGTCATTTCACAAGTACCTTTTGTATGTTTTATGTGGAATAAACCATTTAACAAACGGTATAAATCAAATTATCGCCTCTGTGGTGTAGCGGTCCGGGTGTTGGACTTGACTGCATGAGGTCCCGGGTTCGAATCCTGGGTCGGCCAACAAAAAAATGTTGGTCGGGATTGGAAATGTGCCCGGTTGGCGATAGGCTTGCCACCTATCATATTGTGGGACTTAGTGTCTTCCCGCTAGTCGTGGGTGCCTTGGTTGTACCTCTGCCTACCACTTCGGGGCTATGGGCGTGAAGATACTACTTTGTTTAAATCAATGCCACTTTTCGTTGTAATTTTAAAACTCAAGCTCACCTATCCAAACCAAATGTTTACGCTTTGTTCGGATTATTTAGTAGATGGTTTATGTGAAGTTTTTATAAAATCGGTCAACCGGTTCTTTGTTCATCACATTTTTTATAACAAATGGATTCAAAATGGCGGATCATTTTGTTAATGGGTATTTTTAAGTCAAATCAAAACTTTTTTCAGTTGTTTTTTTTATGTTGTTGTGTTATGTCATTAATGCGGTCATATAGTGATCATATACGTAGCGAAGCACGTACCTGGTCGCTGGTCTATATATATATATGCTGGTCTATATATATGCCACTTTTTATTCCAATTTTATAACTCAAGAACGGTCTTACCTATCCAAACCAAACGTTAAGGCTTTGTTCGGACTATTTAGTAGATAGTTTATGTGAAGTTCACATAAAATCGTTACAAATGACAAATGTTAACAAATGAATTCAATAAAAATGGCGCATCATTTTGTTAATGGGTATTTTTCAGTCAAATTTAAACTTTTTTCTGTTTGGGATTGTGCTGCCATATTGAAACTTTTTTTTGTTGTTTTTTTCTTTTTTTGTTTTGTTGAGTTATGTTATTCATGCAGTCATATACGTAGCGAAGCACGTACCGGGCCTCTAGTACTTTCTAAAATTCATTTGAAATATCGATATTAAAAAAATGATTAAGTTTGAAAAATTTATTTGAGCAGCCTTGAAGGAAGCCATCAAGACATCGAATAAAAATTGAGTCTACATTTGCAGAGTATATCTAGTTTAATCCAAAAACTTACTAATATAGGTTAGCTGTTTTGACGTAACAGGGATCATATCATCTAGATAAGGATTTCCATCCTTAGATCCAGATATGTTGGTAATGAGACCTCAGCAAAAAGCACGATATTGTTTGCTATAATTATTTTGAGCAGTACGCTCTTTCATCAATCGATGTTAAAAAGACTTAGAAATCGATTACCATAAACAATAGACGAGTCAAACACTCTACTATCTTAAAATCAACTGAAAGGTTTTTGGCGCGATCGAGAGAAAAGATGATCGAAGTTTTTTCATAATTATTGAATTTCGTGCTAATATTGAGTGAAATTAGTCAATTTTGGTGGCATTTTGTACAATTTTGTTCAGTGAAAGTGCACAAATGAAATAAT
>NJDC01000596.1:75129-89206 GCA_002245475.1 Calephelis virginiensis | reverse complement strand
AAATATAATTGTGTTTAAATAAATTTTCAATGAGCAAACTTTACTTTAAACCAGATCTGAACCTGTACCCTTTGTTCTTTACTGATGACGTTTCCATTCGAACTACTGGGGATTCAAGTCATGTGATTTTTTTTTTTAATTTTTAAATTATAGAAAATAACCAATAGTGTGTTGGTCCGGGCTCTTTTGTAGAATAGACTATCTGCCTTCCTTGCTAGGCAGCTCGTAAAAGGCGAGCATAGGCTCACCGTCACTAACACCTTGACATCTGACTTGGTATTAGAGTTTAGCAGCGACTCGCCCGGATTGGTACCACCGAGTTACCAATTCCTACCGTCATAACGTCATGACGTGTTCCGGTTTGGAGGGTAAGGTAGCCGGTAAACTTAATTTTGCTTGAGGCCTAACATCCTGGCCTTAGGTTGGCAACGCACCATTACCACCTTTGGTGTCTCTAGGCGGCGTGAATTTCTTTCCATCAGGAAATCCCTCTGCTTGTTTGCCTTCCAATATCATAAAAAAAAACCTCAAACAGGATTAGAACTTGTACCCTTTATTTATAACTAACGACGTTTTTCCATGAGATCTACTAAATATGCTAATCATGTATTTTTTTACAATTTTTAAATGATGGAAAGTCTTCATTTTAATCAATATTTAAACCTGTATCCTTCGTTTATTACTGACGATGTTTCCATTCGAATTGCTGAGGATTCAAGTCATTCAATTTTTTTTATAAATTTTAAAATATGGAAAGAACCTCACCTTAGACAGGATTTTAACCTGTACCATTCGTTATTCTTGGCAACGCTTCCATTTGGACTACCGAGAATTCAAATCATATGATTATTAAAGATTTTAATTGATGGGAAAACTTCTCTTTAGACAGGATTTTAATCTGTACATACGTACAGTTTATTCTTACCAAAGCACGTAAAAGTAGGTACTAATACTTATTGTTATTTATTTATTAATGTCCATCAATTCTTATAAATCCTGCCTGTGCCTGTCTGCCTGTTACTCTTTTACGGCTAAATTGTTGATTTTGATAATTAGAAGGATCACACGCGTAGCACTTTAAAATCCCATCCATACGTAGCTCCACATCAGCAACATCTATGGTATGTATAGGTGACGTTAAGATCTTATAATCTTAGTATATAATATAAATTACGTGTCAGGTTGTTTGTCCGCGATGGACTCCTAAACTACTTAACCGATTTCAAACAAATTTGCACACCGCTTATATCTCAATTTATGATCAAAAAAATTACAATCCGAGCGAAGCCGAAACAGGCAGCTAGTTAAAAATAGTACACAAGAATCTATACAACATCCTCCCTTATACACATTTTTATCTTATACACACTTAATCCAACCAATTCCAATTTTCACAAACACTTCGGCAGTTTATTTACCTTCACTCCAAGTCCCTATTGGGTAGGTAGGGAATAATGAGTGTTTCTGGCTTCCTTCACATTCATTACCTTTTTCATACAAACACGCAAGTTTCGGAGACTTTTGATATCACTATCGAATAACAACCGAGCGATTTGATCGTGGAATCTGACCTTTGGTCTCCCCGGGTACCTATCATCCATCCACATTGGATTATATCAGTTTTGTAAATCTTCCGTCTGTCATTATTCTTTCAACGAGGCGGTTATAGGCAATTTTTTTTTTATGTTATGGAAGACAAACAAGCAGACGGATTTTCTGATGGTAAGAAATTCGCGCCGCCTAGAGACACCAAAGATGGTAATGGTGCGTTGCCAACCTGAGGTCCGGATGTTAGGCCTCGAGCAAAAGTAAGTTTACCGGCTACCTTACCCTCCAAACCGGAACACGTCATGATGTTATGGCGGCAGGAATAGATAAGGCGGTGGTACCAATCCGGGCGAGTCGCTGCGAAACTCTACCACCTAGTCAGATGTCACGGTGTTAGTGATGATAAGCTTATGCTCGCCATTATTCTTTCAACAGGTTTTTAACATTGAGTATTCGGTTGTTAGTTACTGACATTAATCTAGTATCTAGACGTTACGTTACGTTAGATCTATCTAATACCCCGATCGTAATATATCGTCGCACCTATAACATCTGTGGTGTCTATGTGCAACGGATATCTCTTACCGTCAACTTGGTTGCTGTCTTTTGAAATAAAGAAAGTGTTACCTGTACAAAGCGTTTTGTGTTAAAGTGCAAGTGTTTAAAGCAACATTTATAAAACTCCGAGAATAAATTATTTCCACAAGATCTAAATTACAGCCGGCAAATTCAAACGATAATTTATTTTAGACTCGTTTTGTTTACACTTTACTAACAACGATATTTGCATTTTAAATGAAACATTACAATTATTCACCGTTTCTCACAAAGACGGTCTTGTAATTATTTTTTTATGTTAAAATATTCTGTTATAGATATCTTGTTTAATGGATATTTAAATACTGCGAATGACCTAGTTTTTAATGCTCTGAATACAAATGTTTATTTTAACTTAGAGAAAAAACTGTAGTAATTCTGAATAAATTAAATGATAATATTTATTTTAATACCCATGCAACGATGGAGGGTAATGTGTATGTACGTATGCCCATTTCTTTGGTACGTCTTACAAACGAAGTGACTGGACGGTTTTTAATGAAATGTCTTTGAGTTCGTCGGGATAAAACGGGATTTTTTTACCATGGCTATATGGGTATCAAACGAAATCTCGGAAAAATATCATTTAAAACATAAATGTAAATATATTCACGTCCATATTATCCTCGAAGGGGTAGGCAGAGCAACAACCACCTACGACTTGCCAAAGACTCTAAGTCCCACAATATGGTAAGTGGCAAGCCTATCACCAGTCAGGCACATATTCAATCCCGAGCAACGATTTTTTTATTAGAAAATTGAAAATATATAGTTATCAAATTTTTTTGTTGCCCGACGTGGGGATTGAACCTGGGACTTCAAGAAGTCAAGTCCGATGCCAAACTGCTAGACCACAGAGGAGAATATCCTACCATATTTATATGTCTACTGGCGGTCATTTTTCGGGAAAGATTTTGGTAAAATTTTTAAATAAAGAAATACAGAAAAAAATTTACCCGTTACATTTAGAACCTTTACCCTTTGTTACTTGCTGATGATTCTATCACTATATGAACCATTGAGGGTTCTAATCATGTAGTTAAATTTTTAATGATTTTCTTATCGATTATATTGTGCGTGTTTATTTATAATATAATTGAACTATTTTTAGTAACTTCGGAAAAAGGAAGACGTCATATGTTGGAATCCTATACTTTGTTAATCGATTTATTAGTCATTCTTAAACGGATTTCTAATTTTTTTTATCTGAAAGAACTTTCTTCTGAGGTGGTCTTAAAGCCACCATCAGGCAAGCTGACTGGATCTGTTGATGAAATTTCAGGGAAATTGAGGGAAACACGTATTTTTTGTGTACTTAGATGACATACCTAGATAATTATTGAAGCATAAGAGGTTTTTTTTAGAATTTACATACATACATACATACATACATATCTTCACGCCAAGTCCCTTACGGGGTAGGCAGAGAGTATCGAGTGCCGCACCTCACGATCCTGACAAACCTGTCTTGCTTCCTTCACATTCATAACCCTTTTTATACAAACACGCCGGTTTCGGAGACTCTTGAATAGAATTTAAAAGTGGTTTAGAAGGGGTTTGGTCATTTCTGAACTGGTTTTAAAAATTCGTATTTACTTGAAGCGTAATATCAAGATAGTAACATTGTAACATCAAATCTAGAACTGATGCTGAAAACTGAAAAATATTATATTTATTAAAATCAAAGTCTGGTTTTTGCAGCCTTTGTGGTTAAAGTATATTATGTTATATTTAGGGTTAAAATAGATTAAAATAATATATTAAGGGACAATGTTAAGAACAACAAAAGACAAATATTAAGCAACGTATTTTTATTTTAGCACTTGCCCTGTGCTTGGGATAAATTTTCTATAAATTTTAAAGAAAGAAAAAATTTCGCCCCAGACAGGCGAGGAGGATACTCAGAATTGTGTATCTATAGGACATAACTACCCGCGTTAACGGGTTAGAAAGAAATTAAAAAATTTCGCCACGGGACTTGAATCCTCAGCAGCTCAATTGGTTAGAGCATTCGTCGGCTTGAGACGAAAGGTTACAGATTCAAATCCTGTCTGGGGCGAAATTTTTTCTTTCTTTAAAATTAATAGACAAATATTAAGAATAATCATAATGAATCCTCTTAATTTTTTTTATATAGTAATTTCAATCATCAGTCTTTGTATCACTGTTAAGCGTATATTTACGCTCATATACCTGTAGAGGTAGGTAGATATATAACTAGGGCACCCACGAGTAGCCGAAGATACTAAGTCCCACAATCTGATATATTCAATGCCAATTAGTTTTGTTAAGTGGAAAGAAAACTTTTCTTTTTTTTATCATCCAACCTGGGATTGAACCAGGAATCTCAAGAAGTTAAATTCGACGCCGTACCGCTAAACCACAAAAGCTGTCACTCTCAAGCGATGTTCATTAAATATCACTAACCGGATTTTTAGAACTTATTAATTTTCCGCCAAAAGAAAACCAACCAGCAACTCTTAGTATGAACCGCAATAACGTCATGGCAAAAGTGATGAAATTATAATTCTTTAAAAATTATTTTGACTGTTTGTGATCTTGAACACATTTTTATGGAAGCAAAGAAGCAGACGTTGCGAATTTTTGTTTTTAATTAACAGTCTCATTTGAACCTGTCACGAGGAAATGAATGAATGAATGAATGAATGAATGAATGAATGAATGAATGAATGAATGAATGAATGAATGAATGAATGAATGAATGAATGAATGAATGAATGAATGAATGAATGAACGAATGAAGTCTTTATTGTGCACAATTAAACTTACTACAAAATGGTACAATTAAGTATTAACAAGTGCATATTATTATAGTTATAGTACAAAAAAGCGATTTCTACCAGACAACCTCTTTGTCTTATGAGATTATATAAACATAGTTTCACATTCAAAATACTCATGATGGTAAATCTGCAAATCATCAGCATACAATTTAGAAGAAATCCCAGAAGTTATTGTATTAATACTAGTAAATGTTTTATGATTTTTTTATGATATTGAAAGGCAAACAAGCAGACGGATTTCCTGATGGTAAGAAATTCCCGCCGCTTAGAGACACCCAAGGTGGTAATGGTGCGTTGCCAACCTGAGGCCGGGATGTTAGGCCTCGAACAAAAGTAAGTTTACCGGCTACCTTCCCCTCCGAACCGGAACACTTCATGAGGTCATGGCGACAGGCGATGGTACCAATCCAGGTGAGTCGCTGCGAGACTCTACCACCTAGTCAGCTGTCACGGTGTTAGTGATGGTAAGCCTATGATCGACTTTTACGAGCTACCTGGGAGGAAGGCAGATAGTCTATTCTGCCGCCCGGACCAACACGAGGAAAAACAATTGATGTAGCAAAATACAATCAAGTACATCAAACTTTTCTCTATCCAAACAACTTTTTCAATACTCTACTAACAGCAAATGAAATCTACATAGTATTAGAAAGTCCATCCCAACTCCAGTTAGCTCCCAATACGTAAAGTTTCTGATTCAATATTAGTTTTGTGTCGGTACCGACCAAGTGATTCCTATATTTTGAATTAATTTTCAAAAGTTTTCACATAAGTGTACGTTAGTTGGTATGGAGATTTGAGAAGAAAATTTAAACTAAACTATATATTTATACGTAATGCCAAAACTTTGGACCCCTTTTTACGAAAATTGCGCAGACGCAGGAGCACAAAATTTGGTTCACTTATAGTTTGTGTATAGAAGTGCACATCGCTAATATTTTTCAATAATAATACTTATAAAGGACATTAAATAAATAAATAAAACATTACCCATACCACCGTGCATTTGACACACACAAACAAATATATTGATAATAACGATAAAAGATCACAGATGGTACACTAAAAAGTTTGGAAACAAAGTAGTTGGTCCTGAGAAATGAAGTTGGCGTTCTTATCAACAAGATATCAAAATTTATTGTAGAATTTCGACAGATGGGCGATCACTAGTATAAATAGATATACAAGTATATCTTTACGCCAAATCCAAATTGGGTTAGGCGAAGTATCGGACGCCAAGCATCATGATCCTTGCAGACATGCCTTGCTTTCTCCCATTCATTATAATTTTCATACAAAACCGGAATGTCGGTTTCGAAGAGAGCAAAAAGAAAGAAACGCATCAGAATCTCCGAATTTATAATAACAAGTATCTTCATGCCCATATCATCGAAGATGTATGTTATAAAGTTTTTTTAAAAAGAAATAAAGAAAGAAAATTATAATAAAATAGTAATCGCTAGAATGAAACACAGTTATTTTTTAGCGACACTTCAGCTTTAACTTTAAGGCATATAATTCCACGCATTAAGCATGTTTGGAGAGAGTCGTATGTCGGCCAATTGCAATCCTATCTAAGATAACCTATCTAAGATAAGATAATTCTATTTTTTTAGATCAGTGGTCTTGCGGTCCAGGTATTGACTTGACTGCCTGAGGTCCCGGGTTCGATTCCCGGGTCGGGCAACAAAAAAATTTGGTTTTTCCAATTTTATAATAAAAAAATGTTGCTCGGGATTGGATATGTGCCCGGGTGGCCGATAGGCTTGCGACCTACCATATTGTGGGACTTAGTGTCTTCGGCTAGTCTTGGGTACACTGGTGGCGCCTCTGCCTACCTCTTCTGGGATATGGGCGTGAAGATACTTACTCACTTTCTTTTAATTTTACTTTATTAGACTAAGTAGCTAACTACTGTTATTTTTTAATAATTAAAAAAATAGGTGTAGTTCTGCTGAGCACCAACTAAACTTATTTTAAGTGTCTTTTTTTTCAATAAAACAAAACCGAAAGAGATGAAAAATAGGTCCAGACACGACTATTCCTGGCTTTTTTAGTCATCGTTTTCCGAAGAACAGAATTAAAGTCTATAAAATGTATATACTAATCTCATCAGTCTAATAAATGTATATAATATCGTAGTAGTAGTATCTTCACGCCTTTATTCCCGAAGAGATAGGCAGAGGCACAACCAGGGCACCCACGACTATATAGATACTAAGTCCCACAATGTGATAGGTGGCAAGCCTATCGCCAACCGGGCACATATCCTATCTCGAGCAACATTTTTTTATTAGAAAATTGGAAAAACCCAATTTTCTTTTTGTTGCCCGACCCAGGATTCGAACCCGGGACCTCATGGAGTCAAGTCCAACTACTGAATTGCAAGACCACAGAGGCGATGTATATAATAAATAAACTAATCTTAACAGCACAAGCACAGCACTTGACTTGTTTTCTCTTTTTATTATTGTCGTTGAAAGAATATAAATATAACTTAAAATTAATTATAAACTCTTTATTATAAAACATTATAATAAAAGTGGTACATATTACATTGACTTAAACATATAATATACAAAACGCGGTTTTATCACTTCTTCTATTCTATATTTCTTCTATCTTCACGTTTAGTCCCTTAAAATGTAGGCAGAGAGTATCGAGAGTCATACCTCATGATCCTTCGAGACTTTTCTGGCTTTCATCACATTTATTACACTTTTCATACAAACACGCCGGTTTCGGAGACTCTTGACACCACCCTCGGATAATATCCAAGTGATCTGATAGTGGAACGTCAACCTTGGTCTCCCCGAGTACCTTCATCCATCCACATTCGCATTGTATATCTGCTTTGTCAATCTTTCATTTGTCATTCTTTCCACATGACTGACTTCTTTCTCATTTTAACACCAATACTTTCTTTCATACATTTTTTAATAATATCGGAAGGCAAACAAGCAGACGGATTTCCTGATGTTAAGGAATTCAGGCCGCCTGGAGACACCAAAGGTGGTAATGGTGCGTTGCCAACCAGAGACCAGGATGTTAGGCCTCGAGAAAAAGTAAGTTTACCAGCTACCTTACCCTCCGAACTGGAACACGTCATGACGTTATGGCGGCAGGAATAGGTAAGGCGGTGGTACCAATCCGGGCGAGTCGCTGCTAAACTATACTACCTAGTAAAATAACGTATATAATAAATTTAATTTTGTCTCAATTCTGCAAATAGACTATATGCTCGGATATCAATAATCAAGCGTTTCTTGCAGGAGAGCTATTTAACATTATAAATTGCAACATTTAATAGTAAATAATTGTTTTAAAAATTACTACTTCGATTGATGTGATATTATGTTTTTCTTACCACTTATTAATACAATATGTAGCGTTTTCACATAAAATACTTTTCCTTAAAACTTTTGCACAAAAATGCATCAACAAAACTGAAAGAACATTTTAAGCGAACAGAATGAATATAAAGTATGAAATTAAAAGTTACGCGATAAAAATGTTAATAATAGGGTTCCCTTGTGTAAAATATTTTGTGTTAAGTATCAAGATTGCGTGCTTTGAACTAATTCTCTGGGTTACATACTTCAAGATAAGATTAGAAGGTAAAATCAACGTTTAAGGTGTACAGTTTTTAATTAATTGCACGGTATGCTTTTGGGATATTTATGGCTCCACTCAAAACACGTTTTAGATAGTTCACAAGTTATTGGGTTTTTGTCGAATTTATTTATAAAAAAAAATAAGTTTATCAAAAAGAGTTTGCGGTAAGATGAATTTGTGTTGTCAACAATAATAAACAAATAAATAAAATCTATCAAAGAGATCACATATGATGGTCTTTGTCCAATTTATTTATTTATAAAAAAGTAGAGGTACAACCAAGGCACCCACGACTAGCCGAAGACACTAAGTCCCACAATGTGATAGGTGGCAAGCCTATCGCCAACCGGGCACATTTCCAATCCCGACCAACATTTTTTTTTGTTAGGAAATTGGAAAAATCCATTTTTATTTTTGTTGGTCGACCCGGGATTTGAACCCAAGATCTCATGCAGTCCAACGCCCGGACCGCTAGACCACAGAGGCGACACAGAGGTACCTCTGCCTACCTCTTCGGGGATATGGGCGTGAAGATACTTTTTTTTTTTTATAAAAAAGTAAAGTTTATATAAAAAATTGCTAGATCAAGTACACAGTAAAAGAACTTGTGTTTTTTCAGTTTTCAAATAAAAAGTGTCCGGTTGACGATAGGCTACTTACTACATTATGAAACTTAGTATATTTGGCTAAGCTTGGGTACCCTGATTGTACCTCTGCCTACCTCTTCGGACATGCGAGCGTGAACTTACTTATTTAGAAATATTTTTTAATACGCGAGCATAGTCCTGGGCAACATCTAGTGAAATTCTAGGACACATAAGAATACGGATGCTCTGGTGGCAAGGTATATACGATTATAGACAATAAAGATAGTTTTGCTTGCCAAACTGAGAAGTTAAGGCTCTTGCAAATTTCTTTTAAACACACTTAAGTGTTTAAAATAATATATACAATACCTTCCAAATGATCTTTTCGAAATAGCTAATAGATTTATCACTTTGGCATAAATCACGAACATTTTTTTTCTAGTTGTATAGTATTATCAACTACGTATACAAAAAGGATTTCTCGATTCCCTAGATAGTCATAATTAAATTCTGATTTTATGGCAACGGAACCCCCTTAAGTGTACCCTCTTTCAATAAAGTAACAATTATTAAAATAACCCTATATTAAAAATTGTTCTTATAAGTTTTGACATAGGTGTAACAAAAAATACAAACTTTAAACATATAATTTCCTCTTTTTTAGGTTAGAACTTAGTTATAGACACCAAGAATGGTACTGCTTACCAAAATTCCTTTTAAACACTCCACCTTTTTGGGTTAGAACTTAGTTATAGACAATAAAAGCGGTACCGTTTACCAAAATTCCTTTTAAACACTCCACCTTTTTGGGTTAGAACTTAGTTATAGACAATAAAAATGGTACTGTTTACCAAAATTCCTTTTAAACACTCCACCTTTTTGGGTTAGAACTTAGTTATAGACAATAAAAATGGTACTGTTTACCAAAACTCCTTTTAAACACTCCACCTTTTTGGGTTAGAACTTAGTTATAGACAATAAAAGCGGTACCGTTTACCAAAATTCCTTTTAAACACTCCACCTTTTTGAGTTAGAACTTAGTTATAGACAATATAAATGGTACCGTTTACCAAAATTCCTTTTAAACACTCCACCTTTTTGGGTTAGAACTTAGTTATAAAACACTAATTATGCAAGAAAAGTATACCCTTTCCGAATGGTCACCTGGTCGTTGATAACTTAGTTACCATAGATGTAAGACCTTTCCAAATTAACCCGAGCGCTAACGGGTTAAGGGGTCGTTTTAAGAATAAATAATGAACCACCCAGCACCCTCAGGGGTCACAAGATATACCCTCTCTCAATTAACGTAAAGAGGATAGTCTAGCGAGTTTAGCAAAAGTTTTATCAATGATCAAAGAAAATGTTTAAAACTCAACTGTTCAAAATTGTAGAAGTAAGTTTAAATTTAAGATAGCCGAGATAGGATCCCAAATCGGTCCAGATGCTTAGGAATAGGTAATATAATTTCTACAAAACTACTACTACTATGTTTTTACTACAAAGAAGTGTGTGGAATGGAATTCCACCAAGTGCCGACGATAACAAGTACAGATTCGTAGTAAAGTAGAAACATAGTGTGTGTGTGAGTCGTACTAGTGTAGTGCGTACTGCCTACGTTCCTGCCGCCAAGAGCTTACGATTTTCGTGTGCGGTTCGAGAGGCTAGTCGATTTTTCTAGATTAGATTAGACTAATTTTTTTTTTATTTTTATTTCGAAACAACTCACACAAACTGATCTATCAATAAAATCAGCCAATTATATGTTTGTGTTATAGATGTAAATCAGTGACAGTAATACTATACAAATACTCGAAATAAGTAAATAGTACCTTCGGATAGTCGTGGGTTTCTTAGTTGTACCTCTGCATACATCTTTGGATTATGGGTGTGAAGATATTTTTTCTTTGAAATACTATTAGAATAGTCACCTACTGTTTTGTTATATATCATTTTTAAAATCCGTTCACAACAAATCAATCAAATTGCATAAGAAAATAATATGTTAATATTAATAAATGCTTACCATAAAAATTTTAAACAAATAAAACGCATCTGTTATTGCTTATGTGGTTTTACCTCTTAGTTCTGTAATCGCCTATGGTCCGGTGTTGGCATGTCTAGTTGCAATATAATCTACATTATGTCTTTGAATATATTCCCGGTATGGGTAATTTATAATATCTTTTACCCATTTTTTTTTAATAAACCACGTTGCCCTGAATTGGTTAAATTACCGTTAGGAAAAAAGTTTGCTACTTCGTCTAATTTTGGGTGCCCTTGTTATATATGTGACTTACCTGCCACGTAAAAATACTTTTTTAACTTTGCCGCATATTCTAGTGATCATATAAAACATACTAAATTCATATTTATTTACTTATAGCAACTAGACTATCTCTTTAGACAAATTTATTCTACCACATTTTCGCAGCGGTCAAGCTTACAAATTCAGATATGATTTTTGTTTGTTTTATAAAATAACTCACCCGTTTCATTGTTAAATAGATATTAGCCCATGTTTTTAATAGTATTAAAAGACAAATAATAAGCAGGCGGTTTTTTATAAGACGGATAACAAGCAAACGATTGTTCTGATGATAAGAGGTTACCTTACCATATAGATATCAGGTCTATGATCTTTAATGGGTGAACTACATATTTCTGGATTCGATTTCGGGTATAACAACTCAAATTATTGGGGTTATAAATTTTCTAATAAAAATAACGTTTCCCAGGAATGGTTAAGTGTCTTGTAGATTAGGTAGTTGCGATAGTTTATCCACCTATCACATTGTGGCACTAAGTATCTTCAGCTAAGCGAAGGAGCATTTTTTGTTTCTCTGTTTAAATCTACGGAGATAGGGGCGTATAGATATTTACTTTATAGACATAACACATGTCACTAGTCCGTCAATATCTAATAGCCACAGGCCACGTGTAAAAACCTACTAGTAATATTTCTCTCCGGTAAGAAACACCACTACGGCAAACACTAATGCTACGGAGGTAGCAATAGTTAAAGCAGTGGTACCAATCCAAACGAGCTGCTGCATTGCACTCTAAGGATTTTCTATTAGTACATAAATAACCTATAGACTACCTATAGACACCAAATAGATTAATGCTATACTGCTTTTTCGGGGGTGAGATGTCATCATGTCTCTTGCGTGATTAAGCGACACCACGACAACGGCGAGTACGGCGAGTACTGATGACGATATGTTAGGCCATGGTTCTAGTCTTGGTGAGTTCCACATAACTCTTAATCGCAGTGTTAACAGACGAAACAGTGCCCAAAAATAAATTAACTTACTAGAATTCATTAACTACTTTGAACTAGAAAATGAGTTAAAATTTGGTTGCTTGATATCCAACTCAATCTAATAACAATTAATGTAAATGCTCTAAGCCTTAATTATGTATCGGTTTAATAAGCTGATACTAATAAGGCTATCTTAAATATTAGAGACATTCATCGCCTAAAGAAACTAAAGACGTTAATGATGCATTTTTAGGTTGAGATTTTAGGCAACAAGTGTAAAACTATCAAAGACTTCAATTAAAAGATGAAGAAAACCTGACAAGTGATGATTGTTCATGTTGAAATTTCTGGCGAGAGCTTTTTATGTGTTGAAATGAGAATGAACATAGGTCTTTTCTGATGGTAGGAGACAAACTATAGATATTACAGGTGCACCGAAAGTCTATCGCCAGATTGTTAGATCTATAGTTTAACGGCCAATATGAATAATCAATCCTAATCCAAAAATTGCTGTCTAAGATGGATATTTTGATCCAGTTTTATGTTATCGCTTGCCAATAACATATCTGGGGACAGGATAAATATGGCAATTAGGTATGGGATAGGCCGCCGGATACGCAGCTATCTAGATTGCTTGAAATCCATTAGATTGAGATACATTATTAACATTGGCCGTAAGTCTACCGGTTACGCTTACCTACGGACCGAAAAATGGTAGTCACTGTAATGACTGGAATTGGTATGGCCGAGGATCCCTACCTTGTCAAATTGCTTCATAGCATTTTACCACCAGTGGTCTTGTTGGAAATGACTCATTTTACTCATGCTCGCTCCTTACAATTCGCCAGATATATAGGCCACAGGTCTATAAGGGACCCGGAACAACACGTGGAAAGTAAAACGCTTAAGGCGCTGTAATTAATGTTTGTATTTACTTTATAGTCGTTTAGCAAACAAAGCGCTGAATCGATGGATATAATGACTGGTTTATGTGTACATTATACTGGATATGGTTTCATTAATAATAGTATGCCATCAGTATAATGATATGTTATTTTCAACCGATTTCATAAAAAGGAAGGTGTTATGATGTTTAACTTGTATGTATATTTTTTGTGTATGCTAATCGATTTCTCCGCCATTTCTGAAACTATTTCAAAGTTATTTTTCTAATTGAAATATATCCCGTTGTTAGTTCGGGCTCTTTTGCAGAATAGACCATCTGCTTCCTGCCAAGCAGCTCGTAAAAGGCGAGCATAGGCTTATCTTAACACCATGACATCTGACTAGGCGGTAGAGTTTCGCAGCGACTCACCCGGATTGGTACTACTGCCTTACATATTCCTTCCGCCATAACGTCATGACGTGTTTCGGTTTGAAGGGGAAAGTTAGCTGGTAAACTTACTTTTGCTCGAGGTCAAACATTCCGGCCTCAGGTTGGCAACGCACCATTACCACCTTTGGTGTCTCTAGGGAGCGTGAATTTCTTACCATCAGGAAATCCGTCTGCTTGTTTACCTTCCAATATCATATAAAAAAGCAATAATGCTCATTTGAGTGTGAAAGTTTTTACTCGTCCGGATTGCTACTACCGTTTACCTATTGCTGCTGCCATAACGTCTGGCATAACTGTTGACATGTTCCGGTCAGGATATTGATAT
>NJDC01000596.1:59867-74635 GCA_002245475.1 Calephelis virginiensis | reverse complement strand
TTTCATTCTGAGCTACGTTTTTTTCGTAGGAAATTGAATTTTTTTGTTGCAAAACCTTGTGATGTCAGACCTTAGACCGGATCGTTAGACCTTAGAGGCAATATACTATCACTGTTATAAAGATAAATAATGTTTTTAATGTTAGTCTTGCGGTTGAGGTGTTGCTCTTGGTTGCATGAGGTCCCAGGTTCAATTCTCGGGTTGGGCAACAAAGAGAAAAATTAGTTTTTCGAATTTTCTAAAAAGAAATCTTGCTCGGGATTGAATATAAGTGCCCGGTTGGCGATAGGCTTGCCACCTATCACATTGTGGGACTTAGTGTCTTCGGCTATTCGTGGGTGCCCTGGTTATGCCTCTGCCTACCTCTTTAGGAACATGGGCGTGAGGCTACTTTTACTTTCTTGAAATGGGTTTTCCATGTTATAGGAATGCAAACACACAGATATATTCTGATGTAAAGAAATATATTATTTTATATATTAGGCCGTCGCCTATAATAAACAACTTGACTAATAATTCGTTGCCAATTTAAAGCTACTGAATCGCCTCTTTGGTCTAGTGATCTGGTGTTGACATTCAGTACATGGCGTCGCGTGAAGACACTTTTTTAATTTTTTTTAAGTTTGTACGTTGTATGAATTTTGGTTCGTTTAGTTACCCGATTAGAAATTTGGACAGTTACAATTACAATATTTGAAATGAAGCATCATCCACACGTTTGTAAACAGCCCCAATCACGCCTTCCACAACGGTGGCCTTGGTGGAAACTTTGTTTGAAACAAATCAAAATTAGGATTAAATCTACGTTCCACACGAATACAAACCAATCTTTACAACCAATGTTTAATCTGTGTTGAACCCCTATTCGTTTTTTCCGGTATAGACAATTAACTCTTACTTAATTTACTTAAAGTTTTTGAGTGTTACTAATTAATGCTAATTCTTACAAGTTCTTAGAGTTAGTCATTTATCCTCTAAAGTCAGAACCAACGCAAAAATACTTCGAAATACTGTTTGAATCTAAATTTTAGCAAATAGTGTAATAAATAAATCCACGGGAAATTTAGACGGCCAAATAATTACTGCCGATCATGGGAAAGCGCTTAAAGCGCAATAATTAATGAGTTCGTATTTGCCTAATAGTTGTTCAGCAAATAAAGCGCTGAAATCCGATCAATGGAAATTAATGGCTGGTTCATGTATGCATAATACTTTGGTTTATGGTTTCATTATGACACCTCATCATGACTGAAATTAAGCTTGCATTACAATCGTCGGCCCTTGGTGTAATTTCATCATTATAATTATAAAAAACAATTTTAAAATCTCATATACATTTTTAAAACAGTAAAAGGGAACTTTCTTTGAGCATTAATCGTTATGATAAATGTTACTCAGAAATTGACGACAGACAAGTTAGAATGAAATCTTTATTTCAAGTAGATTCAACTTTTTATATGGTAATACCGCGAACAAGTATACGGCATTCCTGGTGGTAAGAGATAACTGTAGTCTTAAAGTAATATATATTCATGCCCATATCCCTGAAGAGGTAGGCAGAGGCACAACCAGGGTACCCATGACTAGCCGAAGACACAAAGTCCCACTATGTGATAGGTGACAAGCCTATCGCCAACCGGGCACATATCCAATCCCGGGCACCGCTATTTTTATAAGAAAATTTAAAAGATACATTTTCTAATTTTTTGTAGCCCAAAACGGGGATCGAACCCGGGATCTCAAGAGGTAAAGTCCGACACCGCATCGTCAAACCACAGAGACGATAACTGTAATCTTCAGACACCATATATGTTTCAGGTGCGTCGTGTTTGTGTAGTTGGATGGCCAAACTTACTGTGCAAGTCTATCGGCTAACCTACCTTTTGGGTCACATCATGGTATTGTCATTATAAAAGTATCTTCACGTCCATATCCCCGAAGAGGTAGGCAGAGGTACAACCAAGGCACCCGCGACTAGCCGAAGATACTAAGTCCCACAATGTGATAGGTGGCAAGCCTATCGCCAACCGGGCACATTTCCAATCCCGACCAACATTTTTTTTTTATTAGAAAATTGGAAAAATCCAATTTTCTTTTTGTTGGCCGACCCGGGATTCGAACCCGGGACCTCATGCAGTCAAGTCCAACACCCGGACCGCTAGACCACAGAGGCGATATTGTCATTACGGTGGTAGAAAATAGGTAAGGTGGTGGGTTCTTACCCTGCCAAATTGCTGCATATTACTCACAATATGCCGTTTTCATTTTTTGTCAGAGAAAGAAGACAAGTGGTAAATGGGCAATTGGGTCCCCTGATAGTAGGTTATCGCCGCGTATGGACATGTGAAACACCAGGAGTATAACAGATGCATTACCAATCTCTTAAACCACTGTATACACTCTTTTCATGAAGGTTCCTAAGTCACATTGTAAAAGGTATTAAATGTCTTCGAAATCGCAAGGTAGAGGATCTCCACCTATTAATGCGATGGGCGTGAAAATTTAAACTCTGTAACACTGTTCGAAGATGAGGGGTATTAAATCTTAAAACTTCTTTTTCGAAGATGAATGAGATAGAAGGCATTTAGATAATCAATATATCTATGGAGCACCAAACGATTAAGCCGAATGGAAAGAACTAAGGAATCGTCGATGCAGGATGGTTTACCTTATATGCGGTTAAAAGAAAGGATGGTACTGGAAGCGTATTAAGATGAGAACAGTAATCCAAATATGGTCGAATTTATGTTTTGTAAAGTTGCAAGCGATAGGACGACTTGGAAGTACTGACTCGCCTTACTAGGCACTGCACTAGATAATTCCAAACTGGCTGCTGAATTTTTTTGGCTGTTGGAAGGCAAACTGATGTTAAGCAGTTCACACCGCCTAGAGACACCATCGGTAGTAATAGTGTGTTGCGAACCTGAGACCGGGATTTTAGCCGTCAAGCAAAAAGTAAGTATACCGGCTACCTTATCCTCTGAACTGAACACTTCAAAGGCAAGCGCTAACGTTTTGGCAGCAGGTATAGCTAAGGCGGTGGTACCAATCTGATTGAGTCGATACGGAACTCTACCACCTAGTCAGATGTCAAGGTGTTAATGACGGTAGTTTAAACAAATGCTTTTAAAAACAAGTGATACGACAAAAGGAGTTTCCTTAGTGTTGATGCGCATATTTGAGTCCCTGGAGGAGCTACCTGATCCTAATGTAAGGTATGAGTTAAAGTTGTAGTACTTGGATGACCGGTTTTTTTTATAAATTGTGTTTTAAATTTTCAGTTTAGCATTTTTAAGTGCATTAAGTGCATTGTGTACATTGTACACGTGCATTAAGAAGACATAAATATTATAAAAATCAAAATAAAACACAAGAAATAGTCTAACCTCAAAGCAAAACTATTCTTGGCGAAACTTGTGTAATTGAGATGTAAGATTTTTGAGAAGAAAAAAAAAATGACTTCGTGTTACTTAACAACGCCACCTACTGTAATAACTTTATTGCTTACAAAAATAGTATAATTATTCGCCAATAGATGTCAGGAACAGTTTTCAGGTTCAGTTTAAGCACGAATAAAATTTTCAGTTCAAACACGAATAAAATTACATTTTCTTAAAACGATTCCTAACTTGATCGATTGATGCCCCCGAAACCCCCTACATACTAAATTGCATGAAAATCTATGGAGCCGATTCCGAGATTCCAATTATATATATACAAGAATTGCTCATTTAAAGGTATAAGATATCAGACGTATATATTTGAAATATTTATTCACTAGTCACAACGCGTTATCAATAGTTGCTTCTGTTGTGTTCCGACTTCAAAAGCAGACATTAAACTTCCTTCACCAGAGTTCTATCTTCCTAATTTCAGGTGTGGGCGAGAGAGTTTATATCACTAATAGTTAATATTAATATGTTTTTTTTTGGAATGACTAATATGTTGCCAACCTCGCGGTTTTTACAACTTCACCGGGCTTTAAATTAATATGTCGCGAGTTCAGTTTTAAGACACAAAAGCTCAAACAAATTCTACATCGCGGTATTACAGTTCATTAGTCATCCTATTTCCTATTATTAATATTATAAATGCGAAAGTTGATATGTTCGTTTGTTACTCCTCCATACAAAAACTGCTGAACTGATTTTCGTGGAATTTGACATACACATATAGGGTAACTTGCATTAGTACATGGGATAGTTTTTATCCAAAAAATATTCCTGTGGATTATCAACCATGTGCGTAACGCCGCGGGCTACAGCTAGTGTATCATATATACAATTTCTAAAGCCTGATCTGGAACATCTTCCTTATTCGAACTTTATGCGGAGTCGTTACTTCCCTATTAGTTTCTAGCAGATTATAGGGCTTTTATATCCCTACGCCACAAAAATAACTCAAAACTAATATCCGAAAATTAATCTAGAACACACTAGTAATATTTTTCTTTCAGCACAAATAAGAGATCGTAACATGATAAAATATGTTTGCTCCCCTCCTAAATAAGGGCCATTTGGAAGGGAAGTACGTTCGATTTCCTTTATTGCTATCCATAAAGGTGTTAAGGCTGTGAAAGTATAATAAAAGGGCAGTAACCATTTTGCCTTAGTGACTAGTGCTATAAGTGGAGTTAGCAGAAACATATTTCATATTTATACTAGCCTACCTTTGTCAAGTCGCTTTTGACGTTTTTTCTATTGAAGTTTCAGAAGTAATGGTTCTTTAAATAGATTAGGCTAAAATTATTTATTTATTTAATAATTTATACACAAAAAAAAACTTACGTAAACTTAAAAACTAAAAGACTTGATCAGAGTTTTAAATTATATTATATAATTATGCTTGTATAAAAAATAATTATAACTGAATATATAAATAAGTATCTTCATTCTTCAGCCCTTATCCCTGATATAATAGGCAGACTTTTAAATATTTTTTTCCGATCCGAAAATTGAACCAGGGACCTTAAGAAGTCAAGTCCAAAGCCACAACTTTAGGCCACTGTCTATGCCTATGGCCTGTGTCTTCATAAATGCGAAAATCTGTCTTTCTATCTGACTGTCTGTATGTTACAAGTTCATAGCTAAACCGTTTGACATATTTTGATGAAATTTGATAGGCGTATAGTTAAAAATTTACACGCAAATATTTGCACACCGAAATTAGGTACAATACGTTGGGATGCTTAAATAATTTTATAACAATCTTAACACATATATCCCGCAAAAAATTAATATCCAAGACAAGATCTTAAATATAGGTTATCTTTTCTCTAAAAACAAACACCTAAATAGCTTATATAGATCAAAGTTTAAACGACAATTATCAGCATTTCCGTTTATCTTTATTAGCATTTTTCTGGTTTTCATTTCTCTTATTGGTATCTTTAGTAGTTTGACCCCCTCGTTGGTCGAGTGGCTACGCCACACGCCTAACTACACCGACCAACCGCGAAGCTCGGGTTCAATTCCCAACGGGGGCAGGCATTTGTGTGATGAACATTTAGAAGTCTGCATTTTCGGGTTTGGGTGTTTGTTAAATTTATTCTTGTATTTATTTAAGTATTTCTATGTATCAGAATCGCTGACTAACACCCATAATCCAAGCAAATAATTTGCTTACTGGGATTTGAATCTAGCCCCAAAGTAAGCAAATTATTTATAACATACAAGTATATACATAATTATATGTAACATAAAAATAAGCAAATTATATATAGTAAAATTTGTGTAATTTGTCCAGGGATATTTCTTTATTATTATTTGTAAATCTCCTGTTATCAATATTTCGTATTATCAAATAAATCATTTTATCAAAAAAAAAAAATTATGTACACCCTGTTTTGTTTTATGAGACCTACATTTCTAATTCTCGTTCTAAAATAAATTATTTTCTTCAAAAAACAATTTTATGAACACCCCGTTATATTTAATACCTCCATTTTATTACAGCTACAACCTCGTTTACGACCCTTACAACGTCTAAATTATTCTTAAGCCTCGAAAGTTTTTAATTATTTTAAAATTAATTTAACAATCTTTATCAATGTAAAATCGGTGTTTCGTGACAGGTCGCCGTAAAACTTACAAATTTGTAAGTAATTAAATGTTATGTTCTTAACGAGCTTATGATAGCTTAAGTTTTGAAACGGCATATTTGTTTTATTTGTATTTAATATAGATAACTATCAATAGTACAGGATTACTAAGATGTGGCAACCCTATCGCTAAATGAATATTTAGTTTTTTTTATGATATTGGAAGGCAAACAAGCAGAGATAACTATCAATAGTACAGGATTACTAAGATGTGGCAACCCTATCGCTAAATGAATATTTAGTTTTTTTTTATGATATTGGAAGGCAAACAAGCAGACGGATTTCCTGATGGTAAGAAGTTCTCGCCACCTAGAGACACCAAAGGTGGTAATGGTTCGTAGCCAACCTGAGGCCGGGATGTTAGGCCTCGAGCAAAAGCAAGTTTACCGGCTACCTTACCCTCCAAACCGGAACACGTCATGACATTATGGCGGCGGGAATAAGTAAGGCGGTGGTACCAATCCGGGTGAGTCGCTGAGAAACTCTACCACCTAGTCAGATGTCACGGCGTTAGTGACGGTAAGCCTATGCTCGCCTTTTACGAGCTGCGTGGCAGAAAGGCAGATGGTCTATTCTGCAAAGGAGCCCGGACCAACACGGGGAACATGTGATAGGTCAGTGAACAAACGCACTGATATCCTGCTGGTAACAGACAACCGTGGTCTAAAGACACCATAAATGTTATAGGTGCGTCGCTGTCCTGCAGCCGAGATATTAGTCCTATTGACCAAGTCTACTACCTTACCCTCCATACCACAACACAGCATGCAACACAATGGCGGCAGTAATAGGTAAGGCGGTGGATTCCAGTGGAATTCTGCAGACTACACGCTGATATTGGAAGAGCCGGCAATGAAAAATACACCACAAATTGGTTGTAAATTTTAATTCAAAATTGGAGAACACGTAAAAACATTTAATCGCATTTGAAAGTTGTAGCTAGCTGTAAGCTGTAGCTATAGTGTTGCTACTTAAAAAAACCTGTTTTCATTAAACGTAAATTAATGTTGTGTTGCCAACAATTCCTACCCGGGCGAGTTCCTGCAGAGTACTCTACCACCAGGAATTAATTAATTTAACAATCTAAAGATTAATACTTTATTACTTGCCTCTGTGGCCTAGTGGACCACTAGCAGGTTTTGAGTTCGATTCCCAGATCGAACAACAAAAACATGTGTTTTTTTTTAAATCCGATAAATTTTCAATTTTTGGATTGTATAAGAGCCTCCTTCGGGATAGGTAACTTATCACATTGTGGGACTAGGTATCTTCGGTCTGAGTATTTATTAAATTCATTATTTATTCCAGTATTTATTGACGTATTCATATGTAATAGTATCATTGACTAATAACACTCAGAACAATGAAAGTGCTTGGAAATAGTTAGTTAGAATAGCTAGTATACATTTTCCACAATTATTAATTTACTATCTGTAGCCCGCGGCTTTGCCCGAGTGGTTAATGGTCAAACACGAAAATTTCGTCGGGATAAAAGCTATCCTATGTGTTAATCCAAGTTACCCTCTATTTTTGTGCCAAATTTCATGAAAATCGGTTTTAGCAGTTTTTGCGTGAAGGAGTAATAAACAAACACAACACAACACAAATTGAATCCAACCCTCAAGTAAGCAAATTATATGCTTCTATTATGGGTTCTAGTCAACGATTCTAATACATAGAAATACTTAATAGATACCAGAATAAAATAAACACCCGGAAATGCAGGCATCTAAATGTTGATCACATAAATGCCTACCCCCATCGGAAATCGAACCTGAGCCTCGCGGTTGATCGATGTAGTTAGACGTGTACACTAGCCACTCGACCAACCAGGCGGTCAGAATACTATCTATTATTATTTGGAATAATCAATTTAACCCAACAGTCATAAAATTAATTGTATAATCTGTAAATATGGACTTTTGACAACGATATCTTTCTGTTGAGACATATATATAACTATATAATATCGTAAGCAATAACCACCCAGATTTAGAAATGTATATTTATAGACAGATAAATAAATGCTTGCCATGGGGGCTGATTATGTATCTCAGTTGCCAACTAAAATGGAAAAGTGTACATCAAATGACGAGTTTTATATTTGCTTTCTCCAGTGACCAACAGAAATACAATAGAGATAGCAAACACAAATGACGTCATTTGATGTACACTTTTCCATTTTGAGTTCGCAACTGAGATACATAATCAGCATCCCGATCGGAAGTCAAACCCGGTCCTAACAAATAGTTGGTGGGGTCGTGTATGCCAACCACTTGTCTAACAAGTCAGTTAAGCTTAACATACGCCTTTATTAACTTATATGAAGAATATTTTAAGCAAATTACAAATTATTGTCTTACATAACCCAAAATGTCGTGGGTGTTTTCGTTAATCTCTACGCCATGTTACATTGAAAAGGGTCAGCTATATCGTAGCCAGGTACTCAAGGGACTTGAGTTGGCAACTTGTTCGTTGATATTGTGCTGTCGGAAGTGACCTTGTAACTAAGTATTTAATTTAGAGGTAAATAAAATAAGTGGGGGCAAATGTAAAAAGTAAGGGGTAAATATAAAAAGGATAACTGAACGTAGCTTCAAACCAAGCCTCTAAAGGAGTAGACAGAGAGTACCGAGTGCTAAATGAAACGATTCTTGGAGAACTTCTTTCAAATACTCTTCTCTCACAAACATCCCGGTTTCGGAGGTCCTAGACATTATCCTCAGATAAAATCCGATCAATTTGATCGTGGTATGTCAATTTATTTTTCTCGGTGCCTACGTTCATCCAGATTCATATTATATATCTATTTTTTTCTATTTTTAATCTGTCATTCTTTCATTATTGGGGCATTGTTATTCTCACTCTTCTTCATCCATTTCTCATTTCACCGACACTTTCTTTCAATCTTATTCTTTCTCGGATATCACTGCTATGAATGCGATTGGCGAATGCAACACTGCATGTACATAATAAATAAAAGAAAGGGGTAGCTTTGAACCAGGAGACGGAAATAGGACACTTTTTGACATGTTTGACTGGGAGAAAACAAATAAAATTGTTTTTATTTTTCCATATTGACTGAACGAGTGGAAGGAAATTCGCCGAACCAGCTAGTCTATATACTTATATGTAAAAGAAAGTTATGTTACAACCCTATTTTTAACTCAAGAATGGCTTAACCAGTTTGACTAAAAATTTGTGGGGCGGTAACTTAAAACCAGGAGACAAAGATAACCAGAAGAAAGATAAAGAATCTATATATTAAAAGGTGAAACAAAACCTTTGGACCCAGTTTATACGGAAACGAGGAATATGGAATTTAGCACACTTATAGTTTATGTGAGAAAAAGTGCAGAACGCTTATATTTTTTAATGATGATATTTATAAAGTACATTAATTCAAAAAATAAAACATTACACGTACTGCCATGCATTTGACACACACAAACAAATACATCGATGATAACGATGAAAGATCACAGATGGCGCACAAACTATATTCATACAGTTTGGAAACAAAGTAGTTGGTCTTGAAAAATGTAGATGGCGTTTTATTATGGTTGAATTTCTACCAATGGGCGACCACTAGTACTTTTTACTCCGTTTGACTGCGAAAAAATATTTACAAACTGTACGGATGGAACGAAGTTCGCTAGAAAAGTTAGTCTGTATATATATATATATATAAGAATCCCCATTTCTCGTTGTCGTCACATTATCATCACGGATACATCAGTTTTGCTAATTACTTTTTGTGTTGTGTTAAATAGTCAGGCTTATTTTGACAAAAAAGGGAAATTGGAGAAAATTGGAAAAACAACAACAACGGGTCAGCTAGTCTATATATATAAAACAAAGCCGTATTAATTACACTTATTTTTAACTCAAGAACGCCTGAACAGATTTGGCGAAAATTTTTGGGGAGGTAGCTTTCAACCGGAAAAATGACATAGGATACTTTTTATTCCGTTCGACTGCAAGGAAACTAGGAAAAACGATTTTTTCCCCATAAAATTTTCGGGTGAAACGAAGTTCGCCGGAATAGTTAGTAACATTATAATAAGTGGGGATAAATACTCCGAAGCCTCCACCTTCTCGTTGGTAGAGGGGTCAAAGCTATGCGGACGATCAATGGCGTGTAAGCTATTCAAGCAACCAATATTCCGCTTTAAGTTCGATTCCCGAATGGGGACCCTTTGCGTTACCAACTTTTCTGTTTGTCTATTTGTTTATCGATACGGGTAGGCTTTGTATCATGACAGCTTCCGATTATTCACATTGAATTGGAAGCTGGACAATTTTGTTAAGTTTTGGAACGATAAAGGATTAATCTAAATTTAAAACTGACACATTAAAAAGGACAAATGTATTTGATTGAACAAATATAGTGTGGTGATTATAGTTAATAGTTGTAAAGCTACAGTTGCTGTAATCGCCTCTGTGGTCTAGCGGTTCAGGTGTTGGACTTGACTGCGTGAGGTCCCGGGTACGAATTCCGGGTCGGGAAAAAAAAGAAAATTTTTATTTCACAATAAAAAAATGTTGCTCGGGATTGGATATATGCCCGGTTGGCGATAGGTTTGCCACATATCACATTGTGGCACTTTGTGTCTTCGGCTAGTCGTGGGTGCACTGGGTGACTGCACAATTGAGACTCTGCCTAGTTCTTCGGGGATATGGTCGTGAAGATACTTTAAAGCTACATTTTAATCTAACTTTTGAAAAAGCGAACTAGCGTTTATACCATACTATGTAGGTGCATAAGTACATATGCAAAAAAATGTAACTCTTGTTTGCATTTTTTAATAAGCTTGTATTATCTTTTAATTAACCATTAAAACCTAAACATGACAGTAGAAAACAAGTATTGTATTAGGAGAAAACTGTACGATCTGTGATGGACATGGTGCTAGTGATAAAAAATGAGGCTCGCCTCTTAAAACCAACTGTCTACCTTACTTCTAGGTAAGCCTAACTTACTTAGAGGAAAGTACAAGTTAAAAGGGTCATTAACAACAAGACTACTGGTGGCAGAGTTCCAAGCGTCTGGGAGCTACCACTTTACCCATTTCTGTCGCTATAATGACAATGTCTGGAACATTTTGATCCAGAGGCTAATAGGGTTTCCATTAGTTGTTAGCATTGGTTTGCAGCGGTGTGGAACGTAGATTTAATCCAAATTTCTAATAATTTCAAACAAAGTTTTCACCAACATCACATTTGTGGATGTTGGACCGTGTTGGTCCAGGATAGACCATCTGCCTGCCAGACAGGTCAGAAAAGGCGAGCGCTTAACGTCACTAATACCGTGACATCTTACTAGGTAATGCTTGCCGTTGACGTTTTCCGGTTCGGAGGGTAAGGAAGCTGGTAAATTTTGCTTGAAGCCTAACATCCCGTCCTCAGGTTGACAACTCACCATTACCACCTGTGGTATCTCTTGACGACGTGAATTTCTTACCACCAGGAAATTCATGTGCTTTTTTGCATCCCAATATCATAATAAGGGCGTTATTGGGACGTTATTACAACCATCTGGATGATGCTTAAGGTAGCCGGACTTAGGTAAACTTCCACAATTTGTCTAGCACCTCATCCATAAGATACGCAACTTCAACATTAATGGTGTCTATACGCCATGGTTATCTGTTAAAGCCATGTGCTTGTTCGCTATTTTATCACTTAAAAAAACCTTTAGTAGGAAAGTAGTCGGCTCATATCACATCCCATAATCTTCAATGGAATCCAGTAACTATGTATCAATAATCTTACTACAAATGGTACCAATCATTTAAGTCTCCAAGTTTTAAATTGATTATAACAATCTCCGCCCCTTTGTATTTAATTGTGATATTATAAGGACTGATTTACACGTGCCATAATTAAACCACAGAGCACTAAACTTGGTCAAGTGTTGGTTACGTGTGTATGGTATTTTTATTGTGAGAGGTAAACGAATAAGCACACGGCAATCCTGATGGTTAGAGACAACCATGGCCTAAATCTCCTAAAAATTTTAAGCCCCTATGACAAAAGAAGGGTTGTTGTATATTTGACGTGTCTCTGTGAGTGTTTGTATATGTGTGAAAAAGAACTTATAGATTTATAAATAATAAACCGATTTAAAAGCGGAATTTTGGTTCAGAATAGGACACGATCGACATGGTACTTAGCTACGTCATACAGGTTTGTGGGGGCTATGAATCTGAATTAATGAAATAAAAAAAGTATCTTCACGCTCATATCCCCGAAGCGGTAGCCAGAGGCACAACTAGGGCACCCACGACTAGCCGAAGACACTAAGTCCCACAATGTGATAGGTGACAAGCCTATTGCCAACCGGGCATATATCCAATCCCGGGCAACATTTGTTTTATTAGAAAATTGGAAAACCCAAATTTCCTTTTCGGTTGCCCGACCCGGGATTCGAACCCGGGACCTCATGCAGTCAAATCCAACAACTGAACCGCTAGACCACAGACGCGAATGATTGATTTGAAATAAAAAGTGGTTGCGTATTTGCAACGCCACTCACGAGTGCCAGCATAGAGTTTAACATCGGTTTACGTAGAGTAATACGCCTGGTCTAAATATAGTCATCGAATTTAAAAAATGGAAAATTTCGTCGCCGGTGTAACGTAGTCTGTGTAAATTCTACTAACTACAACACAAAAAAGACCTGAAATATCCTGAGGTGTGATTGTGGTACGTGTGGGTCAAGCCTAAGATATCAAAAGATTAATGATTTGATAATCGGTTTTTAATTAGTGAATTAGTGTTAAAGTGGTATATTACAACATATCCTCTCATCGTAATAGCCTCTAGGCGATTGTGAATAATGTCGACTAAAATTGATTTATTTAACATTGATTGTCGGTGTCGGGATGTAACCACCCCATCGCCTGGAAATTTAGGTAAGATGACTCATAGTGCAATCAGGCAAAATTAGGTAGTAGATCTGAGTTAATTATTTATTTCTGTCAATAAGTGTCAATGATTTGTATTGTGGTGTTCCATGCTATTCATAGTAGTGTTTCCAATACATGGCATTAAAATAAATCACCATCAACCACTATGGTGCTTACAGGCAAAGACGTATGAACTATTTTTATTAAAATTTTATCATTTCTTTATTAAAAATTAAACGACAAAATGGCGCACAGACCGCTGTCAACAATCCTTAAAAACCATAGCATACAAACACCATAGCCATTATAGGTGCGTCGCTATATTGTGACCCTGAGAATAGATTTTATGTGTAAATCGACCGGTTCCTTATCACATTTAGATTGACCTATGACACTGTCATAATGGCGACAGGAATAGCGATGACGGTGGATCCCTTCCCGGAGAAGTTGCTGTGTGGTAATGTACTACCAGTGGTCTTGATGGTAATAGCTCATTTAAACCTAAGTTCCAAGGACCAATTATACCCAGACTAGCACTAGCAGCTTTGCGTAGACACGAATCAAGGCGTACGATAGGAGATACCTGAATACCTACTAATATATTTGCTTCATCTTATAATAATTGTATGTCTGAGGACAAGAATTATCTGCCAGGGTTGTATTTCTTGATGAATGTATGTGTGAGGATTTGTTCCTTCAAATTTCTATTTTTCATCTTTTTAACCACATAGTGGGCTAGTTTCATTGTACCAAGCTTTAATGATTAAAAAATACATAAAATAAGCAATAAAATTTAAAAAAATCAATAATCCTGAAAAAACTATTCGAAATATAAGAACATCTCGATCACGTCAGCTTGCAAATGAAAACATCCGCATCGAAATCGGTTTTTGATATATTCGTTTGAGAGCTAAGTATAATGCCACAGATATACACACACGTCAAACCTATAATACTTCATTTTTATTTTACTTGTACGGCTACTTGTAAATCTCGATTTCATGTAAGTTGGAAATTGGAATAGGATACGGCACTTTAACACAATACTAGCGAATCATCAAAATTTAGTTCCAAAACGAAACCGATATCAGTTTTTTTTATGATATAGAAAGGCAAACAAAAAAGAGACGGATTTTTTTATTGTAAGAAATTCACGCCTCCTAAAGGTGGTAATTGCCAACCTGAGGTCGGGATGTTGGGCCTCGAGCAAATGTAAGTTTACCGACAACCTCTGAACCGGAACACGTCATGACGTTTGGCGGCAGGAATAGGTAAGAAGATGGTACCAATCCGGGTGAGTCTACCACCTAGTCAGATGTCACGGTGTTAATGACGGTAGGCCTATGCTCGCCTTTTGCGAGCAGCCTGGCAAGAAAGGCAGATCTAATCTGCAAAGAAGCCCGGACCAACATGGGGAAATTTATTGTTTTGTGTTAAATAAATGTTAATAATTCACTAGTACTGTGTTCAAGAGTACCTAACATGACATAGACAACATAGATTAGTGCACTCGTAATATATCGGATATATTCGAATCCAATTTCCGATTCGTATCAAATCGATATTGAAGACTAACCCAGTAAAACTAAGCGTACTTTGTTTTCTCTAATGTATTGGTGAAAATTGAACACATTTTAAACCATGTAGTCAGTTATGACATTGTGTCGTTCAAGCAGTGAATAAAAATGGATGACTAAAATATACTCGTATTTGTATTTGGAATTTTGGGAGCTAGTTTTTTGTTTGTTATTTGAATT
>NJDC01000596.1:25179-58022 GCA_002245475.1 Calephelis virginiensis | reverse complement strand
CGGGATGACCTTTGCCTTTTTCCACACTGAAGGGAACACCTGAAACGCTAAGGAATAATTAAAAATGTAAGTTATAACAGGAAGAATGTGAGGGAGGATAAGAACAATCACTTTGGAGCACAATCCGTCGTCGCCGACTGCCGCTGATGAGATGGATCTAATATGTTTTTCAACTTCCACTTCTGAAACTGCCATAAGTGAGAAGGAACAAGACGGGCGTGAAATTAATGAAAGATCACTGAGAGTAGCACGTTTAGTAGAGCTGTCAATAGCTAGCGGTGGTGAAGAAAAATGTGAGTTCAGCGTATTAAGGTCAAGACAACTGTTGTTAAAAACAGGATCCCTACCAAACCCTAAAGATTTTAAAAAGCGCCATTTCTCTTGGGAGTTGGATTTCGCGATAGTTTCGTAGATATAACGCCGTCTTGCTACACGACACATTTTGTTGCAAGTATTCCGGAGAACCCTATACCGACGAAGATGATCATCAGTTGGGTGTTTTTTGTAAGACCTATTTGCCCTATCTCTTGCCGACATAGCTTTTTTGATTTCCTCTGAAATCCAAGGAGATGGCTCATGCTTTTTTCTCAGCTTTTTAAGGGGAGCGTGACGATCAAATAAAGTTAGAATAGTCGAATTAAAATAGGAGATAGCAGCGTCAATATCACAAGCCTCATATACGGCAGACCAGTCAATGGCAGATAAATCTTCAGCCAGACAGTCAGAGTTAATATTCTTCAAAGAACGTCGGAGAATGAATTCAGCATTTCTTTTGGGAGAACGAACACGATATGACAAAAAGATGAGATCGTGAAAAGAAAAACATGACGAAAATTGACCATGTCTTGAGACTTTACCAAGCTGAGATACAATAATAAGATCCAAGAGAGAAGGAACACAATTAGGCGATTTATGAGTTGCAGATAATGCCTACCTCTTTGGGGATATGGGCGTGAAGATGCGTTTTATATTTTTCAACCAACTTTAAACAGCAGAAGTTTCAATTACACTATGATATCGTTTCTGATTATTTCTTTCGCAATTACTCTGCCAGGTGGCAGGTTTTGAAGATATTTTTTTTCAAAGGTTCATTAATATCCTATTAGTGATTTTTGGAGTTATGCTTAACAAAACATACCTATACATACATACATGTACCTTTACAACATGGTAATAAAGAGGAGACGGATTTTGGCAGTTAATTGCTTAAATTATTACTCTATATTTTTCTTTATTTTTCTTCTATGTAAGACAATCCCACCACTTGGTAGAATCTCTTATAAGTTAAGTATCTTTCTTAATTTTATATTCTACCATAATTTGTATTGGAACACAATAATAACACAATAATAACGAACACTGAAGCTCTAGCGGCCAGAAAAGACACTTCAGTGATAGGATGTTAGGTAACTTACCGGGCAAGATACCACAGGACTTAATCACTCTGACCGATTGTTTAGTTATAGTAAAATACATTATGGTAGATTATATTTTCTACCAAATTGTTGCCCGCGACTTCACACATGCGTTAAAGTGCTTCATGGTTAGTGATAGGAGCACTAGATTTTTCCTCAGTAATAGGCACCCTAAATAACTCGTAGTTTAAGCTACTGCTACACATTTGGTAGTAATCGGTTTAGCAGTTTTTGCATTAAAAACGGAGAAACATTTTAATAAACATAGTTCTGGGTTCTGTATACTGTAAATAGTACGTAGCAAACATTTTTCTTATAAAAACTATTTCGTAAACAATTTTAGTTGCAAAAAGTATCTTCACGCCCATATCCCTAAAGAGGTAGGTAGAGGCACAAGGCATCCCACGACACTCGCGTGGCAAGCCTATCGCAAACGGGGCACATAATATCAAAATCAGGTCAACGTCTTTTATTGGAAAATTAAAACTACATGTTTTCTACTTTTTTAGGTGCCCGACCCGGGATCGAACTTGGGACCTCAAGAACTCAAATCCGACGCCAGACCGCCAAATTATAGAGGCAATAAAAATTATATGTGTATATGTTATGATGATGATAATGATAGGTTTAAAAAAATATACAGATTTAGTCCTATTAATTTTTATATACGAGAAGAAGCGGGCAACTCTCCTGGTGGTTTGAGGCAGTCATCTATGGATACATAGATGTCACTAGTGCATCGTAGGCTACCTATGCAAGTCTGCTGGATCTCCCTCTAACGTGAAATACGACAGTAGGGAGCACTGACTCTATGGCAGCAGGTATTCTAGCGAGGTACTGCACAACACTCGACCGTGTGTTAATAACCTAACTAGTAAAATAAACCAGTAACTTAAATTACTATATTACCATCAGTGGACGTGGGGCCATTACATCCCGACAAAAAAGGAACGAAACGAATAAAAACTTTTAAGGTCCATCTGGTAAAAATTAAAAAACTATTAGCAGACCTTTTCAACATCTGGAATGTAATTCGAAACAGCCAAATTTGTTTATACTCGAGTCGTTAATCAAACAAACTTTTAACATTTGGCGGTTGCTTTGAACTCAACCTGCTTTTTAACCAAAATGAAAAGGGTGGGTTTAAATTTGACACATGTTTCAAATTTTTAACCTTAATTCGACGGAACATCTCAAAATTGTAGTTTGTAATTTTAAATATGTTTCAAAGGTTGTATCTTCATGCCCATATTCCCAAAGATGTGGGCAGAGGCACAACCAGGGCACCCACGACTAGCCGAAGATACTAAGTCTCACAATGTGATAGGTTTATGTGATTGGTAATCGCCAACCAGGTAGGTACATAAAAATTTGGAAAAAATTTCTTTTTTTTTGTTGCCCGACCCGGGATTCGAACCCGGGACTTCGTGCAGTCAAGTCCAACAACTGAACCGCTAGATCACAGAGGCGAAGGTTATCTGGTATAGATCGTTTTGTTTTGCGATAGGACCGCCTTTTGTGTACTAAAAACTATAATCCTATGCTGTTGTTAATATTTAATTGGACTTATTTGACCGCCTCGTTGGTCGAGTGGCTAGCGTACACGCCTAACTACACTGACAAACCGCAAGGCTCGGGTTCGATTCCCGACGGGGGCAGGCATTTGTGTGTAGATGTCTGCATTTCCGGGTCTGAGTGTTTTAAAAAATATATTCTGGTATCTATTTAAGTATTTCTATGTATTAGTATCGTTGACTAACACCCATAACACAAGCACATAATTTTGCATACTTTGAGGTTAGATTCAATTTGTGTGATTTGTCCAGGCATATTTATTTTATTTATTTATTTATTTATTTTGTGGTAAGTTTAATTGTGCATAATAAGGAGTTCATACATTCATCCACTTACTCATTTATTCATTTATTCATTCATGTTGTTTTGTCACTATAAATATTAAGTTTGTATTCTGTCTGCTATTATTTTTTTTGTGTTCTTTTCTATATCTCAAGTTAGGTGCAAGATATCTCTTTTAAGATATAAGCTCGCCTTTTGGATACGTATTTATTAACAAATTGACAAATGGCAATTTACACAAATTGAATCTAATCCCAAAGCAAATTATATGCGTGTGTTATGGGTGTTAGTCAATGATACTAGTGCATATAACGGGATGAATTTAATAAAAAATCTTTTAAGCTTAGCGATTGGTCGGTGAAGTTAGACGAGGCAGAGGTCTTATTGCTTATAATTCTCGTTTTTGATTTATTTTTATGTATAAAATATCGCCTCTGTGGTCTAGCGGTCCGGATGTTGGACTTGACTGCATGAGGTCCCGGGTCGGCCAACAAAAAAAAATTGGATTTTTCCAATTTTCTAATAAAAAAATGTTGGTCGGGATTGGAATTGTGCCCGGTTGGCGATAGGCTTGCCACCTACCACATTGTGGGACTTAGTATCTTCGGCTAGTCGTGGGTGCCTTGGTTGTACCTCTGCCTACCTCTTCGGGGATATGGGCGTGAAGATACTTTTTTATAAAATAAAATGAAAAATAAAAATAAATAAACAAAGTGCGAGGCGAAGATGAGACAATCATCCCATGAGTTTTCCACGATTGTCTCCATCTTTGTATTTCTGAGCCAGAGAGGTTATAGCCTTTTTTTTATAAAATTAGTAAGTGGGTTTTTCTCCATGTTAGTCCGAGTATCCTTTGTAGAATAAACCATCTTGGTGCAGTCAGGCAGGCAGCTCGTATGATGGGAGAAAATGTTAAATGTTTTTTTTTTAATTATTTTATAATATAGATTTTATTTTATTATCAACATAACCACTGGTGACAGAATTCTGTACAGCCACTCGACTGGCTAGGGGTCGTCCGATTTATACTTGTTGGCTGGGGTTCGATTCTTTTATATTATATTATTATTTATTTACTATATTGTATAGTATATTATATTATATTCAAATATTTGTAGTTCCAAGCCGGTTTTACAAATTTTATAGGTATCTCTGCCTACCTAAAAAGGTACGCAGAGGTATCCACTAATAGCCAGTACTACTTAACTGTACTTATGTAATCTACTAACGCCCATTTGAGTAATTCTTTTTTTTTTAATTTGTTTAGAGATATTCATTTAATTATGTTGCTTTATTCATATATGATACAGAATATAAAACTTCAAGACTGAACGAATTTTGATAAAATTTCATATAAATTAATTATATATATATGTAATTACTAAATAAAGACTATACTACCAGGTTAAACCTTAGAGTACTTAAGTACAGGTAAAGTTTGTGGCAGTAGCAAAGTGAATTCCCAAACAACTTCAGAAGTTAACCTACATCTAATATAACTAAATCTGTAGAATTAGTTGGTTTTGACTCACAATACATGGAATTTAATATATAATCGAATCAGAAACATAAATGTGAAATTGTAGCCAAGTTCAAGATTAATATATCAAGTGTATGTTTCGACTCTAACGACAAAAATATTGAGATCTGTTTGGGTTTTTGTACTAATCAACCGACTTCAAATTTAAAAAGATTGTCAATACGTCGATTTTTATCAATCAAATAACTTTAAGGCCCTTCATTTTGCAACAAAGGTTAACAACAACTCGACTCCTTATAGGCATTAGAAATTAATAAAAGGAAGAGGGACCCTAAATTATTAAATGATCAAGTGGATCTTAATAGTTCTTCACTTCTCAATATGCTTTTTAATGATAAGATTCTTACATACAGAAATCGCCTCTGTGGTCTAGCGGTCCGGGTGTTGGACTTGACTGCATGGGGTCCTGGGTTCGTATCCTGGGTCGGCCAGCATAATGAAAATTGGATTTTTCCAATTTTCTAATTAAAAAAAATGTTGGTCGGGATTGGAAATGTGCCCGTTTGGCGATAGGCTTGCCACCTATCACATTGTGGGACTTAGTGTCTTCGGCTAGTCGTGGGTGCCTTGGTTGTCCCTCTGCCTACCTCTTCAGGGATATGGGCGTGAAAATACTTTACTTTATACTTTTAACTAACTTGATATTGGCAAAGTAGTCGTGAAAAGCGATCGAAAGCCATATTTATTATAAAGAAGAAGAACAAAACTTCAGTTATTATACAGCCTTGATGATGCTTGAATAGCGAAACAGGTTGGCTAAACTATAAAAATAAAAAATATATTGTGGAAAGTACAAGTGTTGGGAATAAATTGTTTCATTTGTCAATACAGCTTAGTCACTTACAGTAGTTTTTGTTTCTTTTGTGTGTTTGTTGAACGATATTTAGCGAATAATAGGTAGGTATGTAAATATTATTTTGATGGTTCTTCCTTTGAAAGTTCCATGATTCCGAGGTAAAATTTTGTGAAGATACGATAAATGGTATTTGAGTTATACCATATGTTCTACTTAATAATGCAAGTATCTTAACGAAATGGTAAGAAAATGAAAGTTTTTTTTGCAAATTTAGAGCGCTTAAATTATTATCTTTAATTTTTAGCTTTTAAATAATATTTTTGTGCCATAAATACTAATCGTAAAGTTATTATCTATAAGTAAAGATAACTAAGTCAGTCAGTCATAAAAATATTAGTTTTTAAAAGTTTAAGTATAAGTGCAACTTTTACAAAACAGATAATCTTAAAGATTGTAACAAATGTATCAATAATTGTGCATATAGGTAAATAAGTTTTATGTTATGAAGAAGCGAAAAGTAGCTCGAGACGGTTCGTGAGATCTTACTGGCTGCGGTGCATTGCATGTTTTTTTGACCCCCAGACAGATGAAGATATTATTAACTTTACAATTTTCAGTGAACTTGGTTGTTTAACACTGCCACGTCTTGCACGACTTGCACAATAGATCTGACACTCCGGCCACAGGATAACGGCGCAGTTATAACCTATGGTGCTTCAGAACTATAATCTTCTGGCTGAGAACTCTACTCGCCCACTAGCCCGGTGACGTTGTAAAAGTCTATAGACGTACACAACATTAGTCATTTCGAAAAAAAAAACTATAATCTTATAGTCTTTGTAAACCTAGATTTGATCGGTGGCTCTGGGCAACCAGTAGATTTGCACAATAGTTCTAACAATCCGGCTACAGTTTAGCGACGCAGTTATAACCTAAAGTGTCCACGGTTGTCTTTAAGCATCAGGAGAGCCATAAGGTTGTTAGCTGTCTACTTACATAAAATAAGTATTTTGTTAAGATATACCTACCAAGAGTCTGATGTTGCTTTCGACAATCTAAAACGTAATTCATTAGAGCGATTAGCGGATAGTAAACTCAGGAAACTATAGGAGTTTCAACTCTTTTTTGTGCAACTTTTAGGTATTTTTCAGAAACGAAATAATTCATATCGAAGACAAAATTTATAATGACACAAAAACAGAGGCGGTTTCACATTTGAATAATGTATTGGAAAATTCGTAGGACAATTCATTTACCGCATTTGTTTGCTTGGTCAACAATAAAATGGTTTTTAAAAGGCCAAAGGAATGATTTATCCCCCTACATTATGTTCGGACCCAGCTTATTGCTGCTCTCTATAAATAACGTCATATGCAGATCTGGATTTATTTTCCATTAATATTTGCCTTCGAAGTTTTATTTGAACAGTTTAAGGTGTAAAGGGTTCTAATTTTAGATTCTAAAAAGAAAGTTTATGATTTAAAGTTGGCACAGGGATGTGACAATTTTATCCCTGAATATGGTATCCTAGTAATTTATATTACTGGATTAATAAATTAATCAGGTTAATTCATCTAGTATAACTGTATTAGTGGTGACATTTACTGAAGCTATGGAGATTCTGGGTCATCCTGGACCAGTACCTGGTGACTGATATCTACCACATGTAGATATTTCAGCAGACCAAGAAAAATAAAGTAACAAAGGTAAGACCAAGTAATAGTGGACTACAAATATTTAAGCTTGACTAAGGAAAGATTGAACAAATATAATTACCCCGTGTTGGTCCGGTCCTTTGCAGAATAGACCGTCTGCCTTCCTGTGACAGAAAGTTCGTAAAAGGGGAGCATAGGCTTACCGTCACTAGCACCGTGACCGCTGACTAGGTGGTAGAATCTCACAGCGACTCACCCGGATTGGTACACCGCCTTACGTAATGTCAGCGCTTGCCGTTGATATGTTCCGGTTCGGAGGATAAGGTAGCCGGTAAACTTACTTTTGCTCGAGGTCTAACATCCCGTCATAAGGTTGGCAACGCACCATTACCACCTTTGGTGTCTCTAGGCGGCATCAATTACCATTCAATTACCATCTGGAAATCTGCCTGCTTGTTTGCCTTCCAATATCATAAAAAATATTAAGACCAGGGTCAAGATTAGACAATCAAGACCGATACTAAAACCAAGAACACAACTGTTAAAACCAACTAAGAGCAACACTAGACCATCCAGAATAAGATAACGACCATCACTATCTGAATCTTGGTATTGATAAACTAACCACTATAACATGATACATTTATTGTAAAACTTTGCAAAAATGTAGGTTGTAGTACGCATGTATTCTGAGGCCCTCTTGCGAACAGCGTGACAACCTTACAAATGTATGCGCATATATTACTGTTCAGTAGACTGTAATGGCCGCTAAAATGTTTATTAATGTATTTTTATTTTAGCACTTGCCCTGTGCTTGGGATAAATTTCCATAAATTTTAAATTTTATAAAAATTCTTGAGACGAAAGGTTACAGGTCCAAATCCTGTCTGGGGCGAAATTTTTTTTTTCTTTAAAATTTATGTTTATTAATATTTGAAAGTTTTTTGGACAATAAACAAATGAATCGTGTTTTATTTTCATCACTGTTTTTGCAGCTTCGTTTACTTTTGAAATGTTTTTGCTCTTTCCAAGGTATCCATCCATCCATCCATCCATCTCCGTATCTAATTATAATGTACCAAACGAAATTTTGAACGGTCGACGAATTGAGGTGTGAGGGCTAGGAAACTAACAATTTTACTTTCATAATAATTCTATTTTAATAAAAAAATATATATTATTTTGAAACCTTCCTCTTGCTAAAGGTGTAGGTAACAAACTTTCAAATCTAACTGTTAAATGTTGGATTCAAAATCAGTATCGTGTGCTATATTTTTATTGTATCTTAATCGGTTTGTACTTCAACTCTGAACCGATTTTAAATTCTTCGCTAATTTGAAAGAAGGAACTTCTAAAAAGATCCCATTGCAACAAAGTCATGATTCATCATCATCATATCATCATATTCCTTAATTAATGTATAAATTACATTTACAATTTTTGTGTACGTAAATGATATTTTGATCATTGCAAACGAAGTAGGTTTTTCGAAGCTTCATTCTGCAGTTAGATCTGTCTGTTTCTCTACTTACGTAGCTTTAGTTTAACGTTTTTGAAAGTTTGTTTTATATGTACTGTAAAAGTTCTTTTAAAAATATTATATCCTTTCTTAAAAGTCTTTTGTTTAAATTATTTGCTACCAGCAAGCGTGAATGTATATTAACGTGCACATGAATGTGCATCGTCCAAGATATTTTATTGCCTCATATTTCTCAATCTGCTTGTCGACTTCGTATAATTTAGGTGTTGTTATATTTTATCTCAATTGTTCAAATGTTCTTGGATATCCCGTGGAGTCGCTAAATAAGCTAGTATGTGTGTGTTAAATCAGTGTAAAATACATAAAATATAAATCACAGTAAGATTATGAGCACCGTTAATTCATATTCCATCTCGCGAGATTGCAAGCTGTCGAAAAATTGTGGATATACAAAACCATTTACAATGTAACGTAATATTTGTCAATAGAATATGATTTGTCCACGGCGAACTCTCAAATTGTGAACTCTTATTAGTCATTCAAGTGACATAATTTTTGAAACCTATTTTCTGTTAAAGTACACGCGAATGAAGTCGCAGTTACCGTTAGTGCAATATATTTATCGAGCGTCATTTTAGGCCTGCCGCCCCCGATAGGCCTACGATCATGAATACATCGCACGATACTTCAGCAGTTTTTATATGCCGAGCGAATTCCTTACTCAGGTGCAAATATGTGATATTCCCGTCAATTACTGTCGTACGGAATGATAAATTGCATTATTGACGATATTCAGCGTATTCAGCGTTTTAAGATATATAACGTATATGATAAAAAGCCAGCGGAAGTCTTTAGCGTCAGAGCTTTAAGATATATTCTTTTATTTGATTTAAAAAAGAAAGATACGTTCTTATTTTAAAAGAAATATATGTACCTAATCTTTTACATGTCATTCATAATTTACTATTCATTAAATATCTGACAGATAACGCATTTATGCTGCAATCATCAGTTCTGTAGATGTAATTAGGGTTTTTAGAATAAAAAAGAAGTAAATTCAAGCGATATGTAGTTTTAATCCTGTTGGTATACTCAACTCTTTGTAACTACTTTTAAACTCACGTTTTCCTTTAAAAGAGAGATAGAGAAGACTTGAAGGAATTGTATACGGGAAACATATATAAAAATTCAAGAAAATTTCAACATAATATGTGGTGAAAAAATAAAATTGGTTAAGCTATTAGGCAAAATACATAATAATAAAATCCTATTATTTATTAATATTATAAATGTGACAGTTTGTCTGTTTGTTCGTTACTCCTTCACGCAAAAATTGCTAAACCGATTTTCATGGAATTTGGTACACACATAGGGGGTAACTTGGATTAACACATAGGATAGATTTTATCCCAAAATAATGTTGTGGGACCACGTGGGCAACAGCTAGTATAATATAACACAATATTAAGTGTTAGGTGGACATTTATAGCTGACCACGTTTTAGGCGTTCCTCCAATTTTCCAACTCACTGGATCTGTTCGAACTTTCGTGTAACCACTTCGCTGTTTAATCCTGTAGATAGATTATTGAGCTGTTTCACTGTTCAGTTATCGAAGTTTCCAGAAACTGCGAATTAATATGCTCAAGATCTATGAAGAGCCAGACCTTGTAAACGTTTCTCAACCCAACAGTCCAATAGGAGACGTTGTTTGGAGTAATAATATAAGTTATGACAATCTGTTTGCCCGCGATTTTGTTAGAGTAGGTTTAATTTTCTTACAATATTATCTGATTTCCTACACGACTGTACAGGAAATGAGATAGTATTGTAAGAAATAAGACTTTTGTGGGGTTATTTTTTAAAGTAGCCTATGTTTGAGCTCGTGTATTTAACTCTGTGTAACTCAAATTTTATTAAAATCGATCATCCACTTTAGTTTTAGCTACCCGTGAAAGCGTTAAAGGCACTTAGATTGGCATTCATAACATTGAAAATGGATTCTTGTACTACGATATTATTTTTTAAACATTAATAGTAATAAGGATTTTTTTTCAAACTATTCAAAATAAAAGTTTTCACTATAAGAGACACAGTACCTAAATGTTATTCTCTACTAAGGCACCTATTAGTTTCAACATTACGACCTTATCTCACATACCTTTAAAATTATTTGTTTTAAATCAATTGCTTGTTGTTGTTGATTGCCTCTGTGGTCTAGAGGTTCCGTTGTTGGACTTGACTGCCTGAGTTTGAATTCCGGATCGGGCAACATGGAGAAAATTGAGTTTTTCCAATTTTATAAAAAAAAAACGTTGCCCGGTTGTCGACAGGCTTGCCACCTACATTGTGGGACTTAGTGTCTTCGGCTAGTCGTGGGTGCCCTGGTTGTGCTTCTGCCTACTTCTTCGGGGATATGGGCGTGAAGATACTTTTTTTTGTAATAAATTATGAAGCTTATTAAACATGTAAATATAAATAAATATTTAATTTCTTTAAATTTAATTAAATACTAGCTGCCTATTCCGACTTCGCTCGGATGTTATTTTTTGTTATTATAAATTGAGATGTAAGCTAGCCTATTTTTCAAGTTGGATCAAACTGCACACGGTGTGCAAATTTGATTCAAATCGGTTAAGTAGTTTAGGAGTCCATCGCGGACAAACAAGGTGACACGTAATTTATATATATTAAGGTTTGCACAGCACAATGTGAAAAAATTTGTTATATGCTTAAATATCTTTGTAACAACTTTTTAACACACATATTTCGCAAATAAATAATTTTCTTTTTCATGTTTTTTACCATTTAAATATTTCCATGCCTAACAAAAATACATATTCTATACAAAGTTCAGAAGTTGGATTCGAAGCAGCACCTTACGTGTTCCTGGCATCGATTACACTGATGGTCGTATTCTGTGATAGTGGTTAGCCAGTAGAATCCATTCATAATATAGCGTCTAGTGTACTTGTTTTTTTTATGATATTGGAAGGCAAACAAACAGACGGGTTCCCTGATAGCAAGAAATTGACGCCGTCTAAAGACACAAAAAGTTGTAATGGTGCGTTCCCAACCTAAGGCCGGGATGTTAGGCCTAGAATAAAAGTAAGTTTACCGGCTACCAAACGCTCCGAACCGGAACACGACAACGGCAAGCACTGACGTTATTGCGACTGCCATAAATAAGGCTGGCGCGCGCGCGTGTGTGTGTGTGTGTGTGTGTGTGTCGAGGTATAAAGGCGACAGTCACTATCAAAAGGACAGTCTGCTCAACGGTGACTAGTTTTTTTATGGCATTAAACAGGAAACAAGCACATGGCTCTCTGGATGATGAGGGACAAGCGCAACCTACACGCACAGGGTGGTTTCGATTCTCGAGTCGGGTAACCAAATTAGAGTGACTGTTTTTAATATTAAAATAACTGTTACTGTGAGCATTTTACTACATACATTGAAGTGTGTACAGAACGCATTGATACCATAATAATATTTATCACTATTTTAGTCAATCTGTCTGACTGTTAAGGCTAATATCTAAAACGGCTGGAACGATGTCGACGGGACTTTTACTGGCAAGCAGCTGATATAATGAGAAATAACTGAGACTACTTTTAAATTAAAAAAAATAACCAAATAATTTTTTTGCAAGATTCCACATGGATGCAGAATAGACCATCTGCCTTCCTGCCAGGCAACTCGCAAAAGGCGAGGACAGGCTTACCGTCACTAACACTGTGACATCTGACTAGGCGGCAGAGTTTCGCACCGACTCCTTCGGATTGGTACCACCGCCTTAACTTTTCCTGCCGCCATAACGTCATGACGTGTTCCGGTTTGGAGCGTAAGGAAGCCGGTAAACTTACTTTTGCTCGAGGCCTAACATCTCGGCCTCAGGTTGGAAACGCACCATTACCACCGCTGGTGTCTCTAGGCGGTGTGGATTTATTTCCATCAGGAAATCCGTCTGCTTATTTGCCTTCCAATATCATTAAAAAAAATGGACGAAGTCGCGGGCTCAGCTAGTAGTAGTGCCCGCGACTAGCCGAAGACACTAGTCCCTGTGATGGGTGGCAAGCCTGTCTCCAACCGGGCACATATCCAATCCCGGTCAATGTTGTTTAAAAGAAAATTGAAAATACACAGTTTTCATTTTTGTTGCCACACCCGGGGATCGAACATCTCATGTAGTCAAGTCCAATAGCGGAAAAAAGTAAGTTTAGCCGAAAATTGAAGAACTCAACATTAATAGTAAAGACAGTACAACGTCCGTCGCGTCAGCTAGTTCTAATAAAAAAGCTAGAAAGGCAACAATGGGCTATTTACTGGGTGTCGATAAGAATAATAATTTGTCGAATTATTGTTCCCAGCACGTACACAAATAATGTACGCAGAGTAATGACAAGGAGGAAATTATACCACTGTCTGTGTATTTTTATTACAATACAGGAAATAGAAATTCCGTTCCAGTATTTTTGTATTGGCTCTTTGTGTATTTGAGTTTTTATGTTGAATATTGTCTCTTTGATTGAGAAATGTAGCGGGTTTGGTGAACATGGTAATGTGTAATCAGATAGTAAGAAGATAAATATGTTTTTGGAGTTCCGTACCCAAAGGGTAAAACCGGTAACCCCGGGTTTCCAAAACTGCGTGGGTCGAAAAACAATTCTGAGTGAGCCCTGCCTGTAGATTAAAACACCAACCTACCGATAACGCACCACACGATCGACAATTTAATTCTTCTAATTTTAATGTACCTAGTTATTTAATTAAGACTTAATTAAATAAATTATTCAAATATTAAAAAATGTGTTCAAACTTAGTCCTTTATTCATATTGGTGATGGTTTAATGTCCTAGAGGTGGGTGTCGAGTTTGGGAACTTTTTTTAGGTTTGTCGTATAGGCTACGACAACTTTGGGAACCATTGCGGTAACCCTATTACTAAGCCCTCGTTGTCTTTCTGTATGTTTGTGTCCAGGCTGCATATCAATAACCGTGATAGCTAGAAGGCTGAAATTTTCACAAATCATGTAATTTCGTTGCCGCTATAACAACAAATACTAAGAATTAAAAAAGTATATTAAGGTTTTCCCCATACATTAAACGTGTTTATTTCTTATGTTTTTGCTCAATTTTAAAAACGGTAACAGGTAGACGCTTCAAATTTTTACAGAATATATTTTTTTGTATATTACCTTTCAAAATAAATAAGAAAAAAATAAATATTAAAGGTTACTTTTACAACAAAAGTATTTTGTAATAGATAGCCCCTAACCCTTCGTGTGCGAGTCCGACTCGCACTTGGCCGGTTTTTAGTAATACGTAGGCTTCAGTGGTATTTTTTTTTACGAAATCGCAAAACTAATTTTAAGTTAGCGCTATCTTCTTTCTTATAGTGATAGAATGAGACAAAATACGTTTAGTGCGGTCAAATTAGATTGGTCACGATATACCTAAAGACTTTTTAATAATATATTAAATAGAAAACATTGGTTAAAATGTCACAAGTCAAAAAGTGCGGTATAATTTGACATGAATAAAATATTTCATTCCTTTTTTTGTTTCATTTGAAGAAGATATCATACTTTTAAGTATAATTTGTGCTTCTCGCAGTTTCCAAATCATTTAAAGTGAAAACCAGTGCAAAATATTATTCCGATCTCCTCGTCGTTCCAGCCGTAGCTTAATACTTTGTTTCCCCGCTTCCCACTCCCATTGTTATCCTTAATCTTTTACTTTTTAAAAAGTCAAATTATGGGATTCCTTTCCTGTCAAAGTTCACGATATCCCTGCTTTACCTACCTTTGAGAAGAGATTGAAGAAACATTACTTTTTGTTGAGACAATAACAGACTTGTATATCTTTTAAATATCTTTTCAATGACGGTGGTTGCAGCTATTTTATTTCAACATAGTGCTTATTGTGTTTATGTTTAATTTGTTCTAGGTATAGATACAATAGTATTTCGTAAGAGATGTCACTCAATTCATTTTCACAGCCTTATTTTTTAGAATGGCTGGATGAAATTTCTGTAGAGATAAGCTCGCATTTTGCAAATTTTTTTTGTTTTTGTCAGTTTTGCTACATATTTGTTTGCGCTTAATTTATTTATTTTTTAAATTTAATATCTTCACGCTCATATCTCCTAAGGGGTAGGCAGAGGCACAACCAAGGCACCCACGATTAGCCGAAGACACTGTCCCACAACGTGATATGTGACAAGCCTATCGCCAACCGGGCACATATCCAATCCCCGCAACATCATTTTTATTAGAAAATTGAAAATACACAATACCTAATTTTTTTCTTGCTCGACCTGGAAATCGAACCCGTCCACGGTAGACATGTTTCGTCCACAAGACAGACTTTTGGTGTCTATAGCCCACAGTTGTCTTCTACCTTCAGGAGAGCGGCGAGTTTGTTTGCTATCATAAGTCATAAAAAAGTATATGTAACTTATCATAAAAAGTATCTTCAAGTCCATATCCCGGAAAGGGTTGGCAGAGACCCAACCAGGGCACCCACGATTAGCCGAAGACACTAGGTCTACAATGTCATAGTTAGCAAGCCTATCGCCAACCGGGAACATATCAAATCCCAGGCAACGTTACTTTTATTAGAAAATAAAAAAAAACAATTTATTTGTTGCCCGACCCGGAAATTGAACCCAGGACTTCAACAAGTCAAGTCCGATGTCGGACCGCTACACCACAGAGGCGACATAATTTTAGTAGTTATAATAGTTTTAGTAATTTATAAACAATCCCCAAGCGCAATAAGAAGAAGAGGAGACTTCAATACAAATAGTCAAAATAATTTGTCACAAACCGGGACATTTAATCAGAAATGTCACAGAGTAGAAGTTTCAATGTTGATCCACCTGTAGCTCGCTTAGACTACTTGAAAATTCCATTTCTAGACGTCTTTGTTTCTCAGTACTGGCCAGCTGGCCGATTGTACACGATATGATGACGATCTACATGGATATTGTTGTCACTGATAATTCTAACCGACTCGATAAATATAAAAAAAACGACTTCAAAAAATTAAACTAATAATTATAATAGAAGTAAGTATTGAATTCGCTTGGCACCGACTTTAGACCTATAAGTTATTTTTAGGTAGTTATTTTTCAACTTTTTAGTATTGAAGTCGGTTTTTTTAAACGTTGTGTTTTAGTTTATTGCAGGTATGATTTAATGTAATAAAAATAAACAAGGTAAAGTAGATAAAAAATTCTCATAAAATAAAAACTAATGGGCCTACATAATAAATGTACTTATCTTAATTATTTATTTCACAAATAATAACTTTGAAATATAATCTCTCTGTTGCGTCATTAATCACATTAATTTAATTTACTTAATGTCGTTTTCTTGAATAATATTGTCATTGGACGTAATCATTCACAATAATTTTAATTAAAAATATGAAACGATCTTTGGAATTTAATTTTCTTCTATTTATTTCAGTTTTGTTAGAATATAATATAGAATTTCACTCCCACCTAACCGATTTTGATAACACGCTCGAGCGGATATTGTAAGCCATAGATAGATTGACATAGACCAGCAGGGTGTTTATTAACACTAGATGATAGAGTGCCTTGCATCAGATCACCAGATTTAACGCAAGGGCCCCACATATTCCTGCCACCGTAATGTCAATGATTGCCATTGTCATTTCCCCTGCCGTAGTGAAGAAGGGCTAAGACCTACACCGATTTCTCCCAGGTTTCTGAACCGATTTACGTAATTATTTTTTTATTTGATGCGGAATAGTTTTGAATTGGTCCCATAAAATTTTGATTCCGGTAAGCCCATTAGCATTGGACGCTATGCTGGCAATAGGTAAGGCGGTAGTAACAATCCGGGGAGTCGCTGCGAAACTCTACCACCTAGCAGGATGTCACGGTGTTAGCGACAGTAAGCCTATACTCACCTTTAATGAGCTGCCTGGCAGGAAGGCAGATGGTCTATTGTGCTTAGGAGCCCGGACCATCACGGGGAAACACGGGTAAGGATCCACTGCCTTACCTATTCCTGTCGCCATGTTGAAAGTGTCAAATTGTAATCTATAGGATAGGGTAGTCAGTAGACTTGTACAATTGACCTAACAACACGACCACGAGACAGACCTTTAACATCAATGGTGTCTATAGGCCGCAGCTATATCTTAATAGGGGAGCCGTAACCTTTTGCGTTTAATCACATAAAAAAAATATATCATTATTATTCATTTAGTACATCTGATATGTAACCTTTTGTCAGAAGACAGGTTTTGTTTGTTTTAAAATGCTGCGTGCAAATAGAAAAAAGAGTACGAAGGTCTATTTGTTTTTACCATAGCAATATGGATATTGAATGATACATACATGCAAATTTTCACGCTAAGCCCCTATAGAGTAGGCAGAGTAAGCCCCTATAGATCTCACAATCCTTGCAAACTTTGTAGGTTTCCTCCACATTCGTTACCTATTCATACAAACACGCCGGTTTCAGAGTCCCTTGACACCAGCTAACATTCAACCTTGGTCTCCCTGGGTACCTACATCCATCCACATTCGCATTGTACATCTGCTTTGTCAATGTTTCATCGAATCTTTGGTATCGAATGAAAGCTAGTAAAATTCTATTTCAAAAAACAAAAAACGGTTTTTTATGCAGGTTGGTTTTTATTTTGTTTTGTTGTTTTTCCCTCATAGTTTTCAAATTTTGGATTAAGAAGAGGGTTAAATAAAAATAAAAAGTAAGTTATCTTCTTCTTCATGTAGTGCGTCGTCGGCATGAACCGCACTAGTCCTTGTTGCTTATTCTCTTTTAGTTGATTTGTACTTTCTCAGATATGGTAAACCAAATCTTACTAGGTCAAATACAATTTCATTTTAAACTTGGCTTATTTTCATGTCGCCCATTGAAATTATGAACTGTTTTATATTATGAAGATCATATATTGCCTTTGATTCAACGTTGGACTTGACTTCTGAAGGCTCCGAGTTCCGTCCCAGGGCCGAACAACCAAAAAAAAAGTGTATTTTCGATTTTCTTATTAAACATTGTCCGGAATCGGTTGGCAATAGGCTTGCTACATATCAGATTGTGGGACTTAGTGTCTTCGGCTGGTAGTGGTTGGGCACCCAGGAGTGTTTGTGCCTCTGATTGCCTCATCTGGCGTTTTAAGGGCGTTAACGTTTTTATATTCAATTTACAAATAACGTATACTAACACTATAATTATTTATTTTTTTATTAAAGAAAAAAATCTCCTGGACATATTGTGTTTTGAATATTTTTTGTTATGTTTTCATTATGATCTGAAAGTTATCCTGAAAATTCATATCTTGTTCCATGAAAGAGAACTTTTAAAATTATAAAAAATCATCGCTCAAAAATTTTTTGACTTCGTTGCTTACGTAGAACTTTGATGTATGATAAAAAAACAATTGACAAATTATTTCCCACCAATTCTCTTTTTTTGTTACTAAGAACGTTGTAACGATTTAAACATGTAACATTCAAAATTGAAAAAGTTCCGAATAGCTAGAAGTGCAAAACTTTTAATGTGCCCCATGTATTACATCAGTGTTCGCCATGTTCATGTTACCTGCGAAGAGCTTATTAGATTTGCACACACGCCAGGGAATGGCATTTGCATACATTCCAATTATAAAATAGCAAAGTCAAAGTTACGCTTAAGACATTTACAGGTGACGGTTGTTTTTTCTTTACATTTAGTAGAACCTTTACAAACATAAAACTGTTTCCAAATTTCAGGTATTTAAAACCAAGCCAGTGGGTTATACAAATCTCAAACCTCTTACAAATTCCTGTCCCGTTTTTAAACAAGCACTATTTGAAAACAAACGTAGAACGCTCAGGAACACGCACGCCGTGGTAAGCATTGCATACATCTGTTGACATAAGCTCTCTGACTAGAATGTATGAGAGTACAGTCGAGTAGACAACTTTACTGTTTTATTTATTAGACAGAAATTATCACAGATACAGTAATTTTGTAAAAACCGACTTTAATTTTGGTATTATATCGTCTAAAAATGTAATAATATCATTGACCTCTAAGTATATGGACATGAAATACCTATGAAAAAAGCTTGCCATTGGCTACTAAATATGGCTGCCATTCTGATATTATAAGGCTGTCCAAAATAAGTTGAGTATCGATATCGATACATGATTAGTGACAATTGATAATTAAATTTAGGTAAATAGATAAGAATTATTATTTACCTACCGAAAGAAACAATTGCAACTATCAACTTACTTATTTACCTAGTGCTACTCAATTGACTTATAAATATTGAAATATAATGAAACGAAAGAAAGAATATTTTATTTACACGAGCATATTTTTTTTACATTGTTGCGTTTAACTATGTTTATTCGTGATATAAGTTAACCTTTTATATTCATTACATTATTATTAAAAAAAATCACCAGATTACTATACAACCACTTTCTTTACTTTAAAGTAGGCGCTCAAAAGAATTATTATTATGCTAGACAGTGATTGATATTGTCAATGGCAATGATTTACATTCATATCTTGTCAAAATATTTTTTTTCTGGAAACGTAAAATAAAATATCGACAATTGTAATAGTACATCACTATGAAATTGAACACAAAAATCTATGGCGTTCTTGGCAAGCATGAGAACTGTCATGACGTCACTTTAAATCAACGTCAAAATGAGCATAGACGAAAAATTGTCTATGCTCATTTTTTGTTAAGTTATATATCGATTCCAACGGTATTTATACAACTAAATTTGCTATAGAACATTGTTGCACCTCTTTATATATTCCTATTTCTACAAATAATATAAACACACTACGACTGGAAATGACCTTCTGAAAGTCATTACCACGACGCTTTGATATTTTTTTGAAACCTTTAAATTTATTAAAAAACTTGCTGTTGCCCGCGGCTTTACCCGCATGGTTAATGATCCCACAGGAATATTTTTTCGGAACAAAAACTATCCTATGTATTAATCTCAGTTATCCTGTATGTGTGTGCCATATATAATGAAAACCATTTCATCAGTTTTTGTGTGAAGTAGTAACAAACAAACATGCAAACTTTCTCATTTATAAAATAAATTGCATTGGAAAAGTGGTTTTTGAGTCAAACTTAATTATGCATACATTTTTATGTAGCTCGACGACATCGTGTAACGAAATTTTAGTGTTTTAGTAATTGAAATAGGAAGAAATGATACAAATAACCTATTATAAAATTTGTTTTTTAACTTCTTGATAAAAACAGCATTAATCGGGGGTCAGAAATATGCCCAGTTGCGAGTAGGTTTGCCAGCTATAACATGGTAGGACCTAATTACATTCGGACAATTGTGGATGCCTTGTACCTCTACCTACCCTCATGAGGATTTGGACGAGAAGATACTTTTTTATTATAACACTTTTCCGGTTCAAGGTACATCATACTCGGTGTTTACTCCTCAAACGGTCTTAGGATTGCGTTTACAATAGACTTGCTAGACTAGACTCGCTTTCTATATTTACACAACTTTACAATGTGTATCCTAACACTATAATACGCATAGTCCACGGATCCGGGAAATTATTTTTTATTAATTAATATTTAATTTTTGCAATGTTACTGGTAACGTTGCCCAGGATTGAATAAATGTTCGTTTATGTCTATCACATTGTTACTAAGTACATACGGCCCCGTTTGTACCTCTGTTTACTCTCTTCGGGGAATACGGTCGTGAAGATACTTATTATTTTTTATTTATTTGAAAGTTTCGTTTAGACGATAATCTCATCTTTTGATATGTGCATTATCATTACCAAAACTTAAAAATTGAATTTGATATTGATGTTTTCTTCTACTAAAGTGTTTGGTGTTTCTAGCCTCCTCTTCCCGCTTCAGTGTTACATGACTCCAGATATTTCGTAGAGGTAATATTATTGTCTGCTGCAAACCGAATTCGATTTCAATATTTAGTATGAAAAACTTTCAAAATGGGGTATTTTCCTGGATTTTTTTGGGACCTATAGTCATATCTAAACTTTTTCTCAATGGGATCATATTAGTAATATACTATTTCAAATAAAAAACGAACGTTTAAAAATAACGAAGAAATCAATTTCTAAATATAAAATACATAGAATCGAACACATAATAACCTTCTCCTTTTTTAACCTTTGTTGAAAATGTGGATGTATCAAACAAAAATAAAATAGTTCCTGGCCCTGATGACTATTATGTTATTTAACGCAATAGGCATGCCGTCCATCCATCCATCCACAAATCTGGTAATCTGCATATCCGTAGCTTTTTTATTACCAAAACTTACACACATATACATATAAATCTTCACAGCAGGTCTCTCACGGGCTAGGAGCAAGTATCGATTGCCAAATCCTGGCAGACCAGCCTATCTTCCTTCACATTCATTGCCCTTTTCATACAAATCGCCGGTTTTGGAGACTCTTGACACTGGATAATATCCGAGCGATTTGATAGTGGAATGTTAACCTTACTATCTTTATGCCCCTATTCCCTGAGGAAACATTATTTATAGTGATTTCAAAAAAATATTTCAAGCCTATATCCTCGAAAAAGAAGGTAGAGGTCAACCAGGGCACTCACGAGTAGCCGAAGACACTAAATCCCACAATGTGGTAGGTGGTAAAGTCTATTTCAAACCGTACTTTTACTCAATCCCTGGCAACCTGGTTTTTAATAGAAAAAAAACACAATTTCTCTGTTTTCCCGACTCGGGAATCGAACCTGGGACCTGGTGGAGTCAAGTTTTACATCGGACCACTAGATCGTGGAAGCGATAAGTAATAGTAGTAATAGACTATTTATTTATAAATGTAATGGTATATTTTTATAGTCGAGGAAGGCAAAATGTCAAAAAATGTACCTCACATCTATAGACCAAAGTTATTATTTGTTACCATCTAAAACTGGAATCTTAAGTCTATATAGTATATTGCGATATTAAATTGGCTGGCTTCTGTACTCTTCTACTCTGTGTTCCATGTTGTAAGGTAGAGCAGCCGGTAGACTTGCACACAATGTTTAAAGTCTATAAGTATTTAATAAAAACAGGGATTGAAAACTCGGAGCCTAAATGTTTAATTAAAATCGATCAAGTATCTAAATGCCACAAGGAAAACACCGCGATCGCGACTAATTTAGTAAATTGTTTTAAATAAACATCTATTTAATTTTCTTTACTTCAACAGGAAAGTTTTTACATTGATATGAGAAGAAAAACACACCTCAGTATCCTCAAAAAGTATTTTCTTTTCTTTTAAGTTTTCATGTTTTCTTGTTGATAAAACGATTACTGTTTTCTATGTAAAAACGACGGAAGTTTTTTATTTCTACCACCCACGATTAGCCAATAGGTAGCAAGCCTATCGCCCACCGAGCACATATCCAATCCCGAGCAATGTTAATTTTTATTACAAATTAAAAAAAATCCTAATTTTTGTTGCCCGACCCAGGTATCGAACCCAGAACCGAAAGAAGTTAAGTCCGACGCTGGACCGCTAGACCACAGAGGCGACAACCTTTTAACATTGATCTCCCGGGTACACATCACAACATCTATCCACATTCGCAAAGTATATCTGCTCTGTCAATGTTTCATCTATCATTCTTTCCTCATAACCGAATGTTGCTCGGGATTGGAAATGTGCCGGTTGGCGAAAGGCTTGCCGCCTATCACATTATGTCATTTAGAGTCTTCGGCTAGTCGTGGGGGTCGTGGAGGCACAACCAGGGCAGGTTGTGCCCATGCCTACCTCTTCGGGGATATGGGCGTGAAGATGCTTTATTAAATTAACAGCAAAGGACAGCGAACAAGCACAACGCCCTGTTGATGGCAACAGACAGTCATAGCCTATAAACACCATGGATTAATATCTAACTAAATAAAATAATGTTAAGAGCTGGCAACCGTGACTTGTGGAGCTTTTTGGGGGAGGCCTATGTCCAGCAGTGGACGTCCTCTGGCTGATGTAGCTTTGTAGCCGCGGTATTGAGCCATTCGTACTGGAGTCATTATGGCGATAGGTAAAACGATGTATGGCTCACCGGGCAAGTTGCTGCATAGTACTCCACCACCAATGGTCAAGCTGGTAATAACCTATTTAATCAGTGCTCGTCTCCTACAAGTTGCCTGGTCTATTCTACTTAGTGACCCCTGACTAACACGGGGAATTAGTTTTTATTATTACTTTATGGTAAGTTCTCAGGAGGTTAATGGAGGAATATAAACGTACCCTCAAAATTTTCAGCTCCAAATTTAATTTATTTTTGGAATCAGGTAGGTAAAGCTACTATTTTGGTATCAGTATCACTATTATAGTTTCAAACAAAATCTCTCTCCACTGTCTGTCCTTATGTAGACGTACCTATGCTTAGATGTTTAAAACTACGGACCTGATAAGGTTGATGGAGGATGTGAAAAGCTGAATTGTTTCCCGAGCTTGGTCCTATTCGTGATCTGGTGACGGTGATGAATGATGGGATTGTTCTTTCCACTTATCACATCTAATACTTGGAAGACTTTCCATTACAAAAGTTACACGGGTTTTGCTGCTTATTCTACAACTGTCATAATGGATTCCCAAAAAGTTTTTTTGCGGGACACTATTATATACCTATATTTTTTTCAAATATTCAATCTCCCCATGGATGCCCATAGGCGGAGGTGATCACTTTCCATCCCGTGACCCACTTGCTCGTTTGCCTCCTCTTGTATAAAAAAAAGTAACACCGGATTAAAAACCTATCATTAAAATCGTTTCAGCTGTTTTTGAGTTACAAGTAATCAAATTAAGGCTGGGTAATTTTGTTTTATATGTAATAAATAAAATGTTTAGATAAAATTAAGTTAATTGGTATGTTCCAATAAAGTAATTATGTCAAAGTTCTGTTGTATCTATGGGCAATCAAGGCAGCTAAACAGTATACAAGTTTATTCAGACATAATATGTCCATTTGGGTCCAGACATCCAAATATAATCTACGTTGATTTGACTAGAAACAGGTCAGACTAAAATATGCATTGGTTTCAGGGAGATTCAATACAAAATACATAACTGACTTATAACAAGGAAGATAGAAATATCCTTCTTTTTAATAAATTTAAATTGAAATAGTATTGAATGGTAAAGATATTTGTACTTATTTCTTAGTACTTCAAGATGTATGTAAAAAAAAGTAAATGAGTATCTTCACGCCCATATCCCTGAAGAGAAAGGCACTAGGCAACTAGTTGAAGACACTAAGTTCCACAATGTGATAAGTGGCAAGCTTATCGCCAACCGGGCACATATCCATTACCGAGCATTTTTGTTTGTTGCACGACTTGAGAATCGAACCTGGGACCTTATGAAGTCAATTCCAACACCTGGACCGTTAGACCATAGAGGCGATAGATGTACGTACATACATTATTTGCTTTTTTTATTTTATATTTAAATTTTAGTTTGTCAAGGTAACAAGAACATCTTTGGTGTCTAAGGTATATCACGCGCCATCAACTCAACGTAATCCAGGTTACGGTCGTGAATATACGTATTTTAGATACATATAACAATAAAAATATTTTTAATGTGAATTAAATACATCAAATTTCTAAGTTGTACTTGTATTCATACTTAACACTAATTTTATGACTTTCTACTTAAGTTACGTGCAGTATATTAAAATTTGTTAAGTACATTTGTACTCAATAACACAATATCCATCAAAATATCCCATATTGCTTTACGAGCTCATGTTAATATTCCAGTAACCGTACGTTGACAGTGATGGCGTCAACTTCTAACACGCTCATGCATACTAACAACAAAACGAATATAAAAACTTAAGAATCCAATGTATAGACATTTCTTAAACTTTTAATTTAAAAAACAATAATTGACATTGTGTAAAAATTAGGAAAATTCGGATTAAAAGCAAAAATAATTTAGAACACGTTTAGTGTTCCTGTGTCATAAAACCTCGACCATGACACTAACTGCCTTATTCGTAAAAAGTAGTTAAATAACCTCCTAAACATTGCTTAACTAATCATTTGATTAAGCCTTAAACATTGTTTCAAAATTTGTTAGTCATAAAGTACATTTTGACAATGCTTAGTTAAATACTGTTTAACTTGGTAGGTTTTGGTAGAAATGTGGCTGTATGCGTATTTCTTTTGCTAAAAGTGAATTAAACAATTGTCGTCCGTTGTCAACATCGTTGTTTCTGAATACGGTGTCATACATCTATAACCTTTTGCTAAAGAGTATTTATATTCCTTGGCTATAACTATCTACCTGCTAATGTGCTGGGCACTGGTTGGGCCTGGGCTATGTAACTTGTTGACGTTTTTTAAACAATGTGTTGCCAAAGTTCAGTACTACTCGTATTGTACTATAATGAAATTAAATTTATTAGAGTAAATAAAAATTGATGCAACATAATCACAAAACGTTTGAACTGATACACTGCATTTCAAAAATAATGTTTTTTAATGCATCTACATTATGTTACTAAACTAAATATAAAATGATGTCATTTCTGTAATATTTTCCCCCCGTGTTGGTTCGAGTTCCTTTGTAGAATAGACCATCTACCTTAATGTTAGCCAGAACGTAAAAAGCGAGTATAGGCTTACCGTCACTAGCACCGTGACAACTAACTAGGAGGTGAGTTTCGTAGCGACTCACCCGGTTTGGTACCACCGCGTTACCTGCTGCCATAACGTCAGCGCTTGCTGTTGGATTGTTCCGGTTCGTAGAATGAAATAGCCGGTGAACTTACTTTTGCTCGGGGTTTAATATCCCAGCCTCAGGTTGGAAACACACCATTGCCACCTTTAATGTCTCTAGGCGGCGTGAAATTCTCAACATCAGAAAAACTGTCTACTTTTTTGCTTCTAATATCACAAAAAAATGCTCTGGAAAACTATTCGTTTCCTCATAGGACTCATTGGCAATCTTCATAATAAAACATATTATTATAGTCCTATATTGTTCCAAAATGCAACGTATCCCGTCCAAATTTATCCAAACTTCAACGAAATCAAAATATTTCAAAGCGTGTATTATATAAAATTCATAAGAATACACAAATAAACCATATTGAATGGCTTTTTGTTGCATTTTGTCATTGCACATAAAATCAGCTGTTTGAAATTTAGTCAGCCATTTTGTTGATTAAGGTTTAAACAAGGGTTCGAGGTTGTTTAAAGTGACAGCTATTTAAGAGTATATTTAAACAAATGATTAAATCTAAATGGCGTTTATGAATAAATATTTTTTTTAAACATTATTTAAATTGGCGATTAAAAGTTAAACAACGTTTACGAATAAGCCTGTAAATTATTTGTTGTTTTTTTTTCTAATACTTTTGAAATTCCTTCTCTAGACTGTACGCTAAGTATTTGAGACTAATCAACATTTTTCATGCTGTTATTTTAAAATACGTAACACAAAATAACATAAACCCTTGGAGACGTTGAATTATAACGTATAAACAATTCTTTTGCAAAAGGGATGTCTATTATAGTACATATAAAACATATAAAACACACAGACACATAACAATTGATTAATCTAAACTCAAGAAAAAATAATATTTTTTTAGTTTTTCAGCATTGTTCTCTAGATTTGAATTTTAGTAAAATCCTTGCAGAGACAGAAAAATATAGTTCAAATTAATAAAACAAATGTTCGGTTAACTTATTCCTGCCACAATAATGTCAGTGGTCAACAATATCATGTTCCGTGCTTGAGGGTAGATTTACTGCTTTTCTCAAGTCATCAAACGACTCTTTTGCTATACGCTATCTTATGATGTAAAAAACTAAAGATAGACGCTATTTAAACTGTTATTTATTTTTTTAGTTACTTGATTTTTCAAACCGAGAGCTACCGGTCATCTTAAGCCATTAGACGGGCTCCCTGCTTTTAAACTGTATTTTAATATTTCGTCTCTGTGGTCTAGCGGTTCAGTTATTGGACTTGACTGCATGAGGTCCCGGGTTCGAATCCCGGGCCGGGCAACAAAAAAAAGAAAATTGAGTTTTTCCAAATTTTCTAATAAAAAAAAAATGTTGCTCGGGATAGGATATGTGCCCAGTTGGCGATGGGTTTGCCACCTATCACTTTGTGGGACTTAGTATCTTCGGCTAGTCGTGGGTGCCCTGGTTGTGCCTCTGCCTACCTCTTCGGGCATATGGGCGTGAAGACACTTTTTTTAAATAAAATATTAAAGACATTGCGATAATCAAACCGCTTTATAAGAGGCCACACACAATGTTATTACCCTGACTTGACAATTCAGATTTGCTTAATCAACGGGATGGATAATAACGCGCCGTAAACACATGTCAGGATCTATATCCAGGACCTATAATGATGCTGAATCCGTGAAACTATAACATGACTTAATTTGGTTTCGGAAATTATTATCCTGTTATCCTACCCCAGGATAATGTTAATGTTGAACTGTAATGGTATAATGGATGAAATAATTATGTAGTAGTTCGTAAATTGTTAACGGAGTACTAAATTAAGTTATACATTTGAACTGTACATTTATTTTACAAGTAATCCTGTTGTATTACTTGTAAAATAAGTTTTCCTTCTTTATATAATAAGGTAGTGAAGAAGCAGGTGGTTCTTCTAGTGACAAGAGACAACCTTTACCTGAAGACACCATACATAGATGTTACCTTTGCATCACTACCTATGGCCGGGATTTTGAGCCAAGTATTATTTATGTGATACTATAGCGAACAAAATACGTCTGCCGTAATAGTAATAGATACCTGTTGACTATAGACACCATAGATGTTATAGGTGGGTCACTACATTATTTCCAAGTTAGGCTAATTATTGTACAAGTCTACTGGTTGCCAGACCCACCAAACCGGAACACTACGCTGTCTTTATGGCTACCGGAATATGAAAGGCGGTGAATACCTACCGAGACGTGTATGCGAAAATACAGGTTGCCTTGCCATTCAGCATGGAACATGACAATAACGGGCACTGAGGTAGTAAAAGGGAAAGAGGTAGTATTAATGCAAACAAGCTACTACACAGTATTCTTTTAAATGTGACCAAAACTTAAAACGGATATTGGGATTAGGCATTTTGCCATAAGTGACAGAACATTAAATCCTCAAACAGTTTTACAGCAAAAGACAGTGAAGCAGAACTTGGGTCTCCTGATGGCAGATAATCTAGGCCTACAGGTACCATAGATGTCATAGTTATAACACAGTGCTGAGTTTGGGGTATTAGGCCATTAGTGAAAGCTATACTGGCTACTCAATTGTCTGAAACAAAACATGAGTAAGTTAGGTGGTAGATCTCAATTGGGCAAATTTCGTCACAGCATTGTACTGTTACTGTAATTTATACATTTACAGTCAATAGTAAATAAATAGATAAAGATAGGACTACCAGAGTTATTTTGCTAAGACATTTTTGTTAATTATTGAAAAATAGCAGGTTACATGGCAACTGATATAAAATATATCAATCTCTTATCTCAGCAAGGTTATTAATATTGGCCGTTAACCTATTCTCGCCGCTTACAAGCTGTAAGATAGAAGAGGAGATAGTGTTCCACAGAGGACTCGGTCCAACTCTAGGAAAATCACAGGACCATGACAATGCCAAGAAACCAATCGAAGTGTGTGAATGACGTGTTCCGGTTCGGAGGATAAGGTAGCCGGTAAACTTACTTTTGCTTAAGGCCTAACATCCCGGATTCAGGTTAGCAATGCACATTTACCACCTTTGGTGTCTCTAGGCGACGTGAATTTCTTAACATCAGGGAATCCGTTTGTTTGTTTGCCTTTCAATTACATAAAAAAATGAAAGCCTTTTGCGTCACGTACGGCATAACGCAGAAATATGACGCAAAGATATGACGCAAAATTAGCATAAGGATAAGCTGAAAATAATTTCGAGCAATATTTATTCCTAGAGGCTTTCGTACTTACAATTTGGTCATAAATTTTCCACACCCACATTTCCTTTTATGTTCGTTTTTGATACCTTATTTCTTTGTGAGAAATATTTTTCTCAAACGGGTTATAAATAGGATATTTTTGTAACACAATTTAGGTATTAACGGAACATTCATACTTATATTAAGTAAGTAAGTATCTACTCGTACTTAGCCTCCAAACCGGAACACGTCATGACGTTATGGGGACAGGAATAGATAAGGCGGTGGTACAAATTCGTGTGAGTCGCTGCGAAACTCTACCACCTAGTCAGATATATTTATATTTTAAAATTGTTTGCAATAAAAACATAATCTGTTAAACTTCTGGTGTTGCGGATGTCCGTGGGCGGTGATGATTCTTTTCCATTAGGTGACCCACTTTCTCGTTTGCCTCCTCTTGGATAAAAAAATCTATTAAAAATCTGGTTAAACATTTTTTTTATAAATATTAAAAAGTTTTAGCACCACGATGTGGCAGAATATGTTGTAACGCTCAAATAATTTTGCTGCATCTTTTTAGCAGACACATTCCGCAAATAAATAATTTTCATTTCATTTCCCTTTGACCGTTCAGGTCCACTGTGTAAAACAGACCATCTGAATCCCGCTCAGGTTGTTTTTAACAGGTGAGAGTTTGTTAGTCCTTATGAAGATGACCATAGGAGATAGAGTGCACAAACTTGCCCGGGTAGGGATTAACGGCCTTACCTATTTGTACCGCCATAATGACCGTACCTATAGTAGCCGGTAGACTTGCAAAGTATGTCTAACTTCCCAGCAGCAGGACAGCGATGCACCTATGACATCTATGGTGTCTATACGCCACGTTATCTCTTACTGTCACATAAAAAAATCTTAACTTTGATAAGCTGGCATAGCCATGGGCAGCGTCTGATACTTATCTAAATTTCAAAAGTATCCAGATTTAGAAATACTGCGAGCAATTAAACTTTGGCCTTGTGGTAGAACTGCATGAGGTATGTCCGCTAACCCCTTGGCTAAAACTTTTTGGTTCTTATAACTAAATCTTCCAACAAAAAACAAAACACTACACTAATTAAGTTACAAAAAGAAAGAAACCAAATACGCCTTCATTTGCTGTTTGGCGCGAATAAGACCGGAATAATTAAGTAGGGGTTAAAATTTTCCCACTAAATAGGGGTATATGGGCGGCTCGGTGCTTTGTTTAAGGAAAAATACCGGGAATCTGGTAAGAATTATCGCGGTCTTTATAAGAATTTGCCAGATTTTAATCCTTTAAATGAATTTACTTTCGTGTGTTTTCTGCAGGGTTAAGTAATTAAAATAGCAGAAAGATGGCAAAAATTGCTGGATGTTTGTTTAACTATTGTAAATTTGCATTACGTAATCAGCGAAATCGTAAAGCTTTGATTGTTTTATTTTATTTGGCACAAATCAATATTTTTATTACAATCGATTGCGTTTCAACTGTTGAATGATATTTATTATGTTATTATACTTCCAGGGCACAACCAAGGCACCCACGACTAGCCGAAGACACTAAGTCCCACAATGTGATAGGTGGCAAGCCTATCGCCAACCGGGCACATTTCCAATCCCGACCAACATTTTTTTTTTAATTACTTCGATTTTTTGTTTTTGTTTTGGTCAGGATAAATGTGATAAAAATAAAAGCTGATGCTGACAGCTAAGGTATACAGGTTCTTCAATGAAGGCTTAAACATGATAAGGATAGCCTTGCATACACTGACTGCTGCGTTATCTTTAACATAATAACGCAGCGGTAACATTTTTTTAAGATAGCAACCAGGTGAATTTCCTGATGGTAAGACATTCACGCTGTCAAGAGACAACAAAAGTGGTAATGGTGGGTTGCGAACCTGAACCCGGGATGTCAGGCCTCGAGCAATAGAAATTTACCGGCTACCTCCGAACAGGAACACGTCAACGGCAAGCGCTGACGTTATGGCAAACGGAATAGGTAAGGTCCGGGCGAGTCGCTACAGAACTCTACCACCTAATCAGGTGTCACGGTGCTAGTGAAGGTAGCATCTATGGTATCTTAAAGCAATGGTTATATTTTATTTCAGGGCAGCCACCTACTTGTCCACAATTTCATGATATACTACTGTAAAGACTTATAGCACAAAAGAGTTAGAAAATTGCAAACAAAACCAAATCAACCATACGTATCTAATTTTCACGTGTATCAACTACCTCGGTGCACTTCAAGATCCTGTTACTCAATATAATCCCATTTCTGCATCCAAATCGCTGGCTTAGGTTATACTCGAAGTTATGGAAGTCGAAGAACCGGATAAGAAGCAACCTTGACCCATCTGTTTATTAGATGAAATTAATAATTTTATCATTTCCCCCAAAACACTCATGAAAGAAAAATCTTATTTTAGATAGGCATCGAACCTTACACTTCGTTTTTTGTGGACGGTACTGCTATGGTTTTTAAAGCTACGGGTTCTATCCCTGTCTGTTTTTTCTTTTTTTAAATATTTGAAGAGCACGAATAAATTATTAAAATCAAAATATCAAATTTGAAAACGTTCATAACATTTTTTTTTAAGTAAATCACATTTGAATAAAACAAGCAGTTGTAATAATTACAAGAAAATATAAGTTTCTAACCATAAATGCAGTTGCTTTTTTAAGCATTACACTAATTCATACATCACGCACACTTTAAAATATAGGTATGTTAAAATATTATTTTAGCACACACTTTTAGGATTTATTTTCACAATTTTTATACAAATAATATTTTTAGGCAAACATTGAAAACTTAATTGTTTTGCAGAAGAACTGGCAGATTTTAACGCTTTGCGAATCTGAAACTATGATCTAAATTGGAACGGGAAAATAGCGAGCACAGACGTTGGAGCTTTTTGTAGGACTTGACAATCTGACCTGCCAGTGACGTAATAAATTCAAATAATTAACTCCATTTATCTGCCATTAAATGACGGTATCTTCAAAACTCTATTTAATGCCATGCGTACTATGGTCCGACTATTTTAAAGAGGATTGTAAATCATCATTAAATTAAATTAATTTAAATTCGATAAAATTATGTCGATTTTAACGTATTTTATGCAAATTGCAAATTAGAATTGGATATGTCATTTTAGTTGCACTTGAACCCGGTACGGTTATTGAGATTTATTTCCAAAAAAAAATTAACGAATCTAATAAACTATTTAATGATTATTAATTTAATAATTCGCTAGTATTGTGCCTAAATTACTTAAAACAGGTCATTACATTCCAATTTCTAATTTGTATTAAGGCAACAAAAAAAACTAGAAAATGTATAATTTCAATTCTAACAAAAATAATGTTGCTGGCATTGGATATGTACCCGGTTGGCGATAGGCTTGCCATAGCTTTGTGTCCTGGTTGCGCCTCTGCTTAACCCTTCAGGATATGCACGTGAAGACACTGATGAAATCTAGATTCAAGGGTAGACCTACAAATCGAAGTAAGTTCTGCGAGTTATTTATAATATCTATGCTGTAAATAAATAACGTTGCGATACATTTACGTAAACATGTTTTTATTGAACTAAGTTCACATACTGGTATATTGATCTATAAATATATATTAATTATCTGCTTCTATAGTTACGCTTAGAATTAAATGAACAACGTCTACTTATTGACACTTCCTATAAAAATGACATATTTAAATTTTTAATTAGTTATATAATCGCCTCTGTGGTCTAGCGGTTCAGTTGTTGGACTTGACTGCATGAGGTCCCGGGTTCGAATCCCGGGTCGGGCAACAAAAAGAAAATCTGAATTTTTTACAATTTTCTAATTAAAAAAAAATGTTCCTCGGGATAGGATATGTGCCCGGTTGGCGATAGGCTTGCCACCTATCACATTATGGGACTTAGTATCTTCGGCTACTCGTGGGTACCCTAGTTGTGCCTCTGCCTACCTCTTCGGGGATATGGGCGTGAAGATACTTCAATTAGTTATCGTCTGACCAGTGTGGAAAGTGGGTTAGTCGTTAGATGATTTTTTTATTACGAAATTAATTGAGTTAAGATATTGTCCATTCATCAAACAGATGGATA
>NJDC01000595.1:444545-481693 GCA_002245475.1 Calephelis virginiensis | reverse complement strand
TTCGCTTTTGTAAGTTTCTGTATTTAAAAAAAGTGTGTGTGTACTTATGTACACGCATTAGAAGTTATACTTCTTCGGCGTAATAAGATAAAAATCTTTTTAAAAACTAAAATGTCATCTACAGCTAACTTCATAGCTAACTTCATCATGTCGGTTTTCGTGACGGTGTGCGCGCGCATCGTAAAAATTTACCCTCATCATTTTTTCCTAACGCGCCAAAAGAAGTATAACTTCAAAAACCAAGGTTTGGTTGGAATTGTGCCCTGGACATCTGCATAAAACTTGACCTTTTGACGTTTGGACACCTCCCATGAGGAAGAATTTAGGTTTGATTGAGCTTACATATTTAAATCAGCAGGGAAGATCATAATGTGATCACTAGTTCCAATGCTTATTGCCCGTTTGGCGCATGAATCGGCTGCCTCATTTCCCGAAATTCCACTGTGGCCCGGGATCCAGGCCAAAGCGACATTAACATTATTTAAAGCACATCTATTTAGCTCTTCCCTAATTACTAATACAATTGAAAACTTTGATTTTGATCTAAACGGATTGAGTGAAGACAGCTACGTGAGTCAGACAAAATTATTGAATTATTAAGGTTGTGTACGTAACAAAATTTTACAGCCTCTAAAATTAAAACAGCCTGAGCTTCACGAGTAAATACAGAAGCTTGTGGAAGGCATTTAAAGCTTCAAATAGACCTACATTTTAAGTCATAAATAAATTATAGATTGAGTTTGACAGCAAAAAAAGAAATAAAATGTCATAGTCAAAAGTCATTTATTTTCGTGGCCTTTAGTGTTAAAAAGAACATCTTTCAGAATATCGATGCTTAAAACCTGCCGAGCAAGCTTACTGTTTTACTAAAGGTACAAATTTAGTTACAAAGCTACTTATAAATATTTTTGTTCGTTAAATAAAAAAAACGTTACTTAGGCTTTATTTATGATATTGGAAGACAAACAAGCAGACGGATTTCCTGATGGTAAGAAATTCACGGCGCCTAAAGATACCAAAGGTGATAATGGTACGTTACCAACCTGAGGCCGGGATGTTAGACCACGAGCAAAATTAAGTTTACCCTCCGAACTTGTTCCGGACTGAACTTTACTTTGTTCCGGACACACCATGACGTTAAGGCGGCAAAGGTTTGTGGCACACTCACTATACGTCCGTTACACAATATTTTTTAACGATGAATACAAACGCTTAATAAGATAGATGCGTTTACTAGTATTACATATAACCAGTTCATTGTTACATTTCTGTTCCTTAAAGATTGTTTTTGACATACTTTGATAAATTTAATATACAACACAATACAATACAATGTATACTATACGAGTAGCATATTTATTATCATATGTCCTATCTTATACATAGTCATTGAAATCTGTTTTTTTTTTGTAAACAATTTAATTTTAACTTTATACTATTTACCGACATTTTTTATTTTATACTTTAATTCGATGCTATTATTTATTTATTTTCATTTTTTAATTAGTGCCAGATATTTTGTATTTCTTACTTTATCAAATTGTATTCCCTGTTTTCAAGAAAAAAAACATAACCTGGTCTACCTCATCTATTATTATTTTTTAACTACCTGCATTTTTTGTTTATATTATAGTCATATATTAGGATGCTGTTGAGACAGGATTTGTTTTTTGTTTTTGGTATGTGTTTTGTGCAATGTTTGATGTTAGGTTTTTTAAAGGCTCTAATAATGTTTTAATTACTGTATTTGCTTGCCAAAAATTATTATAATGTATTTTAACTGTTAACATATTTCAAGTGTAACCAATATTGTACACACGAAATAAAGACGATGAATTGAATTGAATTATACGTGTGTTGTGTTCTGTTTGGAGGATAGGGTAGTATAGTACATAAAAGACTTGACTTAAGGCGAGTGTAGTCTACATATATTATATTTATGATAGAAACGCTCAGCCGCAGCGAAAAACAATGTCTAAATATGTTGCCTTAAATGATAGCAATAAAAATATCTCTCTCATCACGTCTATCACTGACAGGACCATCAGTTCGAATCTTATTAATGTTGTTGGAAAATTGTATAATTATTTAGAAGTAAAACGGCAATTAAGTTTTCAACTCGATTGATGGAAATTGTCGATTGAAGATATGTTAGATAAAGAAGGAGATTTTGTTAATGGATTTCACGCCTTTTCGATTTCGCCTAGTGTAACTAGTCGAAATACATGTCAGAGTCCCATCAGAGTCCTATTAGACATTCCTTCTTACAAAACCTTACTTGTTTCTGACGCCATAACGCCGCCTTTAAATAGGACAAGTTTGAAATTTAACTTATTTTTGCAATGTGGCTTGTCTCCACAGAGTATGCCATTATTTCATAGGTCAATGTAATTTTTTGCGTTCATCGTGATTATATTATGAAAGAAATGTTTGAATATATAGATTAAATTAAAATTTTAAAATGCGTCAAATTGAAATTATATGAAAAAGGTTATTATACGTTATTATACGTTGCTGAACATTAAGAAAATGAGAGTGTTTAGGATTATTTGCTCCTCATATCTATAAATTTGAAAATAAATACCACATTTCGCGTTGTCGTCGTATCAAGCCTGAACCAATTTTGCTTATTCTTTTTTCATTGTGTTATTTATTGCCAGGAGAAGGTTTGTTACTTAAAGAAAAAGCGGCGAAATTGGAGGAAAAATTAAAAAAAACAATGCTTAAATCCATACAAACTGTTAGTATCTGTTAAAGTCTAACGATACGAAGTTCGATGGCTCGGCTTGTTTCTTATGAATATGATATAATATAATGTATTAATACTTTATTTATTGTTCTTTGACAGGTATCTTCTTTGTATATGGCTGCGTTCCGATCCGATGGCAGATTTTAGTAATAAATAGACAGGTCCTTTTTTCCGTCCAACAACTATACTTACAAAATTGCAATGGGGCTCGCACATTGATAAACTTGCAATAAGGTTAAGATCAGCAGCTTATACTGTAAAAAAATGAGACAATTAACTGATGTTGAAATTGCTATGATGGCTTATTTTAGTTATTTTCACAGCATCATATCGTAAGGAATTCTTCTCTGGGGAGTTCTGCCGAAGTAAATACTATATTTAATTTGCAAAAGAGAGCATACATACAAGAGAGATAAGGGCAATTTATAACCTAGGCCCAAGAGTTTCCCTGAGAGCAAAATTCAAATAAATCAAAATTCTAACTGTAGCATCCCAGTATATCTTTGAAAACTTAATGTATGTTCACAGAAATTCAAGTTCATTTAAAATAAATTGTGATATACACTGTGTCAATACAAAGAATAAAAATAATCTTGCTGTGCATGTGTCTCGTCTCCACAGAGTAAGCCATTCTTTCATGGGCCAATGTATACAGTTCTACAGTAAACTTTCCAATTATATGAAAGAACTTCCAATCAATAAATTTAAGAAATGAGTAAATATAAATTAAATGAAAAGGGTTATTATACCATTGCGGAACATTTAGTTGATAAGACGGCTTGGGATTAATTGCTCCTCAGGCCAATCTTCTACAAATATAATGTATCATTACATTAATTTTTGTAAACACATTTTTTTTCAAAAAAGACAAGCCCGCTGAGGTTCTTGCCGGATCTTCTCAGTGTGCGGCCGCGTTCCGATCCGGTGGTAGATTTATTATTGTACTCGTATAGACGCGTCACAGGTGCCTCTTGTAGGTTTACGTGAAATAAAGATTTATTATTATTATTTTATTTACATTAACAATATTTCTTATTTATGACATTTATATATTTAACAAATAAAAATATTAAAAATATAAATATAAAAAACAGATTCCCACTAGCGATGGTCTCTTTTGACTAAACCGGTCAGTGGTCAGGGCGACAAACTAAGAAACTTCCGCACAATGCGTGCCGTCCCCAGTACTACTGGCTTCTGAATCTGATCCCTAACCCAGGAATGTAGCGTGAGTTTCTTTAGATGGTGGGCGAAAGTTTTCGCTATGAGACCGTTTACGGAAACGACTACGGGCACAATTATTGTTGAGTCAACATCCCAAATATCGATAACCTCGTTAGCTAAGTCTAGGTATTTTGACAGCTTGTCCTGTTCAGCTTTCACAAGGTTAACGTAACACAGAATGGTGACATCAACAATAAATGCTTGGCGTTGTGGCCGGTCTACCAGCACGATATCAGGCTTATTAGCGGCAATAGTCCTGTCCGTGATGATAGAGCGGTCCCAATAGAGCCTGGCATGGCTGTTCGCTAGAACTGGTTCCTGTGTGTACTTGTAATATGGCACTTCAGACAATATAAGACCATAACGGAGAGCAAGTTGCTGGTGAATAGCTTTGGTCACTTAGTTATGCCTGTGCAAATACTCGCTATTGGCAAGACGAGAACAACCGGAAATAATATGTAGTATAGACTCACCAGGATGATGGCACGCCCGACATATGACAACAGTGCCATCCTTCATGATTTATTTCCGGTAGTTATTGGTCTTGACAACCTCGTCAGTAATAGCAGAGGCAAAACCTTCGGTTTCTGCAAAAATATCACCAAATCGCAACCAAGAGACGGACGTCAGTAAATCAACATCAGATGATGATGACTTTGCTCTTCCATAGATCTAAGCGATCCTGCGTGCTAAGCACCATCGGTTTACGTCAATCCAGTTTAGCTAAGGAAAGTTGGGTTAATCCGTTATCTAGTGCGACTACGTCGCGATGCATTTCACATTCAACATGATTTAAGTATTCCCTGAGATTATACATTTCATGGTTATGAAGGTTTTTGACGTTAAGAAAGCCACGGCCCCCACTTTTCCGTGGAATATATAATCTCATTATGGATGAGCATGGATGATGCATATGGTACGTTGTTAGTAGTTTACGGATTTTACGATCCAAGGACAGACATACAAAATCCTTATTATATTAGTCTAGTAATGGGTGATCACCCGCGATGTCACAAACCATTGGAAGCTAGTATGAGCCCGTCTGCTTGTCTGACCGGTGAGAAATTGAAAAAGTTTGAGTTAGCCTCGTCTCTACTTTTGTTGATGTCCACAGGCAAGCTATTCAAAAGAAACCTTTTTTTTATTTGGTTTTATTGATTTTTTTGGTTACTTTATTTATGAAATTAGGTGTAATCTTACGATTATTTGTCGGGATCACTCCTGCACTAATTTTTTAGGTTGCGAAGCATTGCAATATAAGTTTATTCTACATAGGTTGTAAGGTCAATTATAAGATTACTTACTATATTAGCATTGGACACTTTTGATGTCTAAAGGCCGTTTGTATTTCTTAGGTTTAAAAACTCCTACTATACTTGATATAAAAATCGAACAGCGAGAGTGTTACGTGACGGTAGAGCGGCACAGTTCCCTAAATTGAGTTAAAGGAACTTCCGTAGTGACTCTTCCTTTATGTAAATTTAAAAATGAACCAGAGCGTAATAACATGTGTGAAAAGTAGTCTCGCTTCCAGTAAGACCTATCAAGGTAAAGCTTACGGTACTTTAAGAGGTATATAAGTGAGCGTTTTTCCTTATAAAGGAAACAAACATAAAACTCCTGTTAGTAGATATCTCGATCCCGAATCGTCCCGGCTCAACATTTTATAATACTTTTTGCCTGATAACTCATAAGAAACGAGGTCAAAAATGTATTTCCTAGTACACTACTGGCGTTTGATATTTGTTCAGACCTGAAGGATCAAGACGAAGCATTGGCATGGAATTTAAACGGATTTCTGGTACTCGACAAAAATAAACAAAAAAGTTTCTTTTGTAATTGTAAAAATCAAATTTAAGTCATTTTCTGGTTTAATTTCGGATAAAAAGTTGAACTTGACTGAGCTGCTTCTCTTTTAATTTTATTTTTCGTTTCCATCTTTCTACAGACATGTCAAGCTAAATGTGCTCGAGAGCTGACAGTTACGTAGCCGTTTAAAGCAATTGTTAAGTATATTTAAAACGATTACACATTCTGCTGACCAGTGTTTTAGCACAACACAAAACTGTGGGGCGCTGACCTTAAGCTTAATATCACGAGTCACGACACATTGACGACGGAGGTGTCCTCACTTGGAGATGTCAAGGCAGCCGTTTTGTTTATACTCTACCGTCGGTCACTTAAGCAATTGCGCTCTGTGAGTGAATGTGTGGTATAGGTAACTACTTCTCTGTAACTAAGCTTGGTATAGGGATTTCACGATACCATGTATTGTCATCTGGCCAATTTAGGTCACATCACCGTTTTCTATCAGACGTGTTGAATGTATAAAAAAGTTGGAGTGTTGGCGAAGGTAGCGTTACGAGCATAAGCGAGTATGTCGTAAGAAGGCTACGTACATTGTAATGTTTCAATCTGAACTAAACATGGCACCGAACTAAAATAGTCAGCCATTTAACCAATCACCGAGTTTGTGTGAGAGAAAGACAGCTGGAACAACTCATACCAATAAGCCCCTTATTTAAAATTTCACGATTCAAATTTATCTAAACTGCTCTCATAATTTACATATCTTTTGTTGAGTGCTCACTAACGATATACAATTTTAGCTAAACGCCTAATGAGCGGTATAAACCGATAGCAACACTAACTGGCTTAATGCATTAACCATTATTACTCGACTTAACCGTTATAAATCCTAATTACTTAATTGAATTTGAAGCACGGCGTTATTAAGTTGAGCTTCTGTTATCAGCCTTCTAACAATTAGCAGGCATTTGATACTTTTTGTTAGCGGTTAACATCTTTGTCCGCGTGCTTTCTCTTGTTTATAATCCACTCATTATACTTCTCGAAAATCGGATTATTCAATGAAACCGTTCCAGCCGTCTCCGAGTGGAAATAACACTAAAAATGACTCTTAGTGAATAGTTAATCAAGTTGTTAACTTCGCGGTGGGTTTTGGCGCCTAAATAGCACATACGTTTTTTACATTTGAATTCTAGATTTATTTTACATTTGCGTTCTCGTGTTTACGGAATCCATAGCCATAATCCACCTTAAAACACCAAATCATTATAAAATTTCAAATATTTATACAGTACTGAGTCAGGGATGATTTCTTAAAAAACATTAAATATACCTTTTCATTAGCAAGATAAATAACCATTAGAGGCAGGAAGTGAAAGGTATCCGATAGTGCCAACGAAACAACAATATGCCAATAGTGCGGCAATCGTTGGGCGCGTGCGCGGCGGGCGCGGGGGCGTCGCGTGAATGGATGGCCGTGATTCATTGCGGCTCATTCATAGCGTGCGCGTGCGCATCTCCACCAACCGACGACTATCACTTGTTTAATATATCACGTGTTGAAATAATAAGCACCAGTCTGGCATGTTATTTAATTATTTCAAAAAAACATTAAGGATTACTTTTTCCTTGTCGATTTCAGTTCATACCGAATAATATTTAAGTGAACTGCCTTACTGAGGTGGTATTAGTTTAGGAAGCTCGTGTGTATAATAATACTCTGCTCCGTGACACCGTCACCGTGATAGTGGCAAGGTGGTGAGTTTCAAAGTCATTCCGATTGGCACCACCACCACTCCGATTTCTACCACCTTGTTGACAGTGATTATTATAATATTTGCATAAGGTCGAAAACATATAGTAGGTGTCTAAAGTTACAGTAGTAAAGTTACAGTAGAGGCTTATTATCCCGAGATTGGCAACAGTCGGTAGTAATATTTCGTTTACATAAAAGCTAAAATTATGTTGTAATATATTTTATTGATTCAAGGTACCGTTTCGCTAAAATGGCGCGCCCCGTCAGTGGTCACATCGGGACCAACCCAAGTCATCTAAATGTTTTCCGGTTTCATATCTTTCAATCTCAAGTCAAAGCTTCCGGCCACATTTTTGCCCGTCGTGACTGGAACGTTGCGTATTCCAGTTTTTTTTATACAACAGGAAACAAACGGACAAATGTCTCACCTGGTAGCGCCTAACAGATTACCGCCAATCGTGGACCGGGACCATCGTAGGTCAGTTGCCTACCTGTAACTAATAAATATCTCTTTACAAATTACACAAATTGATCTAACCCCAAAATAAGGAAATTAGGTATATGCTTGTGTTATGGGTATTAGTTAACGACACTAGTATGGAGAAATACTTGAATAGATACCGTAATAAATATAATAAACACCCAGACTCGGAAATGCAGACATCAATTTCAATCACAAAAATGCCTGCCCCCGTCGGGAGTTGAATCCGAGCCTCGCGGTCGATCGGCATGTACACTAATCCCTCGGCCGATAAGGCTGTCAGATGAGTATTTCATTTAGTTTTTTTTCTAAAGAACTCTATTTTTAAGCGACTCCAAAGAGGTTATCAATTCGAGTGTAAGGTTTTTAAGTATTTTTTTGTGTTTGTTCCGCTACTATTCTGTTAATAAAAAAGTGTGGTATTCCCGTAACAATTTTCCGATAATCCGTCTAGTCCTTTTTTAAATACATGTACAAGTTTTCGTGCACCTTGATGACATCATTGTCGAAGATGACTTCTACTATAAACTTTGAACATTTTTTATTTATTTACAATATTAGTTATTTACAATGTTGTGAACCCATTAAAATGGATGTACTGCATCCATAACTTTTACTGCAGTAAACACCTTTGTTAATTGAAGCATTAATCACAATCTGATAGTCATATAATATTCTAGAAGCTATCTCAAAATTAAAAATTATTAACTGAAGTTCTATCTCTCATCTCCCGATTGTGATATAATTTGTTTTCTTTTGAAATTACGAAAATTTTGTTAAAATGTATCTAGACATTTTTTTGTGTGATCAGATATCGGTCAAGTTCTCAGCTCTCCTAAAGGTAAAGGACAATCATGGCCCATAGACACCACAAGTAAAAACACTACTGGGTAAATGTACAATGTTGTTCATTGGTTCAATGTGAACAATCTTAGGTTGACTGAATTAAAAAAAACACCTATGTTAATTTTTCAATGCCTAATGTAAGGCAAACTCTTCGTACACCACTGGCAATAAGTAATGGTAACAGTAACCGAACAATAATTATATTTACTATGTTACTGGTAATCAGCTGAACGAAGTAGACTTCGTTTTTAAGAATCACAACCGATGAAAATTAGTAGTGGGACCCATGTATTAAAAGTTTATAATCATCCTTAGCTTGGCAGTGTAAAGGTAATTGTTACAAAGATGAGGCTGTCCGTTACATATTTAGAAAAAAGGAGAACAACAGGCCTGCCTAGGTTTTTCTCCAGATTTTCCCAGCTACCGGTTTCGTTCCTATCCAATAGAAGATTTTAAAATTGAAAACGGATCACAAAGACCTGTGGGGTTACTCTAAAAACTCGATTTCATGCAAAATGGAAACTGAAATTGGACACGTTATTTTTGATATTCTTGAACGCAGTGCAAGCGGATTTTTAACATTTAGTTCCAAATAAATTTAATGAATCAAAATACTCGTAATATATTATTTATTACTAAATGTTACTAATCCGCTAATAGGTACTCTGTTTAAGAGGACCTAAATTGACATATTATCCGATTCCAATTTCCGATTTGCATGAAATCGAGATTGAAGAACTACTACTGTCGCATTAAAATAAATATTTTCTTATTCAAACCCGTACCAATTGTACTAGGTACCCTAAACTAGGCAAATCACACGCTTTAGTTGTATGAGTTACTCAACGATACAAATACGTTTTCTTGTATTTAGAAATAGGAGTTTCTACTAAGAAGCAATATAGAGTGATATACAGATTTATTTTTCAACGCGCCTGGAATTTGTACCACCGACTTATCCATTACTGCCGCCATAACGTCAGTTTTTTCTGTGTTCGTGTTCCGGTTTGGAGGATAAGCTAGCCGGTATACTTACTTTTGCTCGATGTCTAACATTCCGGCCCCACGTTGGCTACGCACCCTTACCACCTTTAGTATCTTTTGGAGGTGTAAATTTCTTACCATCAGGAAATCCGCCTGCTGTTTGCCTTCCAATATTATGAAAATAAAAATTTTATAAACTAAAATTTTTAGTACCAAAATAATCTCCATGAACAAGAAGACTCAGAAATGCAGACATTTTTTACAGTCATGGCACAAACGCATGCCCCTTTCGGGAATCGAACCGAAGCCACGCTGAGGATCAGTCGTATTGTACTTTATTTAAAATGACTAATTAACAAAACTACTCCGTAAACAAATAAGTTTGAATAAATAAACGAACAGCCTTTAAAATTATCAGTTTACGTACGTACAGTAAGTACAGTATCTTATTGAAGTTAAAGGCAAAAGGTTTCCAGATCTCGACCCGTAGATTCGCAGATTGCATTTAACTGGATGGATAATTGTTGCTGAACGGCTATTTATTGAAACTTATAGCTTCAACTCCCCTATAACTTCACTTACATTATGATTATGGGATAACTATACCAATGAACTCGATCTGAAATGAAATGAAATGAAAAATATTTATTTGAGGAATCTGTGTGTTAAACAAATTTTAAAAAATATTTAAGAATTCCAACATATTCTATTACTTCTTGGTATGTATATAATTTAATGGCTATAAAAAATCATAATTTTATTACCTTTCATTTTATAAACTAATTACAAGTAAATAATAATGTAAATAAATCTAACCCTGTCACTGTAAACTTTTACCTAGTCAGTAAAAGAAACGGTAAAACCAACTCCCCGGCCACCAGGACTATGAGCTAACTGCCTTATACTACAGCCTAGCCAGGCAGGAAAATAGACGGTGAAATAATCTCCTCAGTAACCACGATTTCTAAATATAAAAATAACTAGCGACCCGTCCTGGCTTCGCACGGTTATGAAATATAGATATAAACCTACCTCTTCAATCACTTTATCTATTTAAAAAAACCGCACCAAAATCCGTTGCGTAGTTTTAAAGATAAAGCATACAAAGGGACATAGGGACAGAGGAAGTAGTTTATTTTATACTATGTAGTGATTACAAATTAGCTATTACAAAATACTTTATTACTTACGCTCGCCTGCAAGAAAATGTTTAATATTACAAACATGCTTTCTCTAATAGTAAGCCAAATTACCTTTGAAAAAAAAACCTTTTTTTGAAGTTATTTGAATGGCAATGATGTAAGTTATTTGTAACAATATAAAAATATATTCAAGCCAGAAAAATCAAGCAAGCAAGGATAATCTAATGACATACAATTCTTGTCGCATGTGGAACAATCCAACAATATCAATTAATAAACAATTCAACTAGCGAGTGGTGGAATTCTCTGTTCGCTACGTAAGGGTGTGAAGACGCATAAAAGCAGACGAACGAAACCTAAGTCACTGCTAAATACATTACATTTGTTGTCAATATTCGTGTGTATGTTATAAATTGCATTATAAATTAACAATAATTCCAAATACGTTTGCGTACCACATTAAAACTGCCTCCATATTGGAACATAATGTCGTTTCAATAAATGGAAACTACGAGAGATATCTAATCAGACAGACGCCGTATTTACAGCTTCCAATTTGCATGCAAAAACAATCACAGGTTACACAAACGGAAAATACTTTGCCGATATCAACATAACAAGATCTGTCATATATAATATTGAGATAAATAAGCGATAGTTAAACAATAAATTGCGTAACTAGGCGGTCCAATATGTTAACAATTTAACTAAAGATAGGGATCCTTTCTACCAAACACTACGGTTGCCATCAAACTTTATTCTTTAGGATAGACCTTAGAGTGTTTATTTCGATTGACTAGATATGTCATTCATGTATTTATGCACAATTTTACCAGCTGATTTACTTTGTAACAGCTCTTTACCAATTTGAATAATTGTTTATTAAGCAGTAAGATGCCGTGATTAGTAAATTAAAATGTATCAGCTGCCTCTCAGAGTCAGAGATATATTTCATTTTAATGATGTATATGTAATTTACTAAATGATAGATACCTACAACAGTTAGTTGATTTACGTTTTAGCTAACTACATAGATGCCTTTACAACAACACCTTTGCGGGGTAGGTAGAGACTGTAGAGACTAGCGCCGAGTATCACGATCTTCGTAAGCCCGCCTAGCTTCTTCCACATTCATTAATTTTTCATACAAATATGCTCGTTTTTGGATACGACCTCTGGCTGATATTCGAGCTATTTGGCCCTTAAATGTCAACCCGAGCTTCAAATTAAATCAATTCAAATCAAATATATTTTATTTCTTGAAATATGGTACATTGGTTCTTACAATTTTAATATCGCAGTCTCACATATTTGACCATTGTTATGGCAAGTAATTTGACACAGTAATTATAGTAGCTAGGGATATAGTGATGAGTCACATTAAACAATATTTTATAATTCACATACATACTCAATCCGAATTAATTTGATAATTTTGTAGTTATTAAATATTATTAAATAATTATTTGTGGTAGACTTAAATTCAGTAACCAAATCATTAAATTATAGTACATAAATTACAATTATATTGTATTCTCTAAATTGCTTAAGTAGCTTACTGAATATTGTTATGGCCATGTTATAGCAATTCTTTCTATATAAAGCCCAGTTTTTAGTATGAGCTCTAACACTAGTATTTCTCGATATTCCAGAGTATTGATCTTTTGCAGTAGTGAATTTTCCGATATTTCATTTTATAAAAGCTGCCATTGTGTAAATGTACATACTAGGTAAAGTAAGGAAATTAAGCTTTAAAAAAAGTATGTGCAAGAATCTACTGGTCTTAGTCCACATATAGAGCGGATGTATTTTTTTGAGCCTTGAATGCACGTTCAGAATGTACAGAGTTTCCCCATACTTTTACACCATATCGTAATACGGAAGCAACATATCCCTGAAATGCCAAAAAGCGGTCTTTTCATCACAAATTCTTCGAAGTCCTTTTAGAACAAATATAAACCTTTTTTATGATACTGGAAGGTAAACAAGCAAGCCTATAGACACCAAAGGTGATAATGGTGCGTTGCCAACCTAAGGCCGGAATGCTAGGCCTCGAGCAAAAGTAAGTTTACCGGCTACGTTACCCTCTGAGCCGGAACACGCCATGACGTTATGGCGGCAAGAATAGGTAGGGCGGTGGTACCAATCCGGGCGAGTCGGTGCGAAACTCTACCACCTTGTCATATGTCACGGTGCTAATGACAGTGAGCCTATGCTCGCCTTTTACGAGCTGCCTGGCAGGAAGGCAGATGGTCTATTCTGCAAAGGAGCCCGGACCAACACGTGGAATATACGGGGTTAATCTTTTCACGTACTTTATCTTTGTGACTCCTCCTATCACCTGCTATCTAAATTTAAGCCGTTTAGTTTAATGTTATATTTATTATTTTTCTTCTTTGTGTTAATAAATTGCATGTAGTTGGTTTTATATGTGTGTTTTATATTTATCAAAATCAAACATATTCTACCACATATGTTGTGCAAAATTTCATTAATTTTAAATTTAAATATTAAATTTCATAGTGTAAACATCAACATGCAAAAATTTCATTTTGGAGTTATTATTAATATTTTGAGTGTACCATTTTATTATTATCTTATCTTCATATAATTTTCTATAAATATTTTTCACATTTCCTATATCATCAATATTAATTTAATTAAACAAAAACATTTCACATTTGTTGTATTTTATAATAATTATTATATCAATATAATTATCTAATCATTTAAACTTAATTTATAATAATTATGATAATAATAATTCTTTATTTGCATATAATAGGGTAGCAATTCCGGTCTTATTAGTTAAATACAGATCTATACCTATTTTGCTATGATCTAGCATGCAAAAATATGATTTGTAAATTCGTATATAATAAAAATCTATTGTATCGTAATTATGTTGAATTAAAATTATTTATAAAATTATGCTAAATGATTATGATTGGTCAAATAAATTAAATTCATACACATTTTAGAAATTAAAAAAAATATATCAAAAAATCATCCCTACCTACAACACAAATTTTAAAGCTATAAGTAACATTTTATTTTGAAAACAAATCTTTAATATCGTAAAAACATTTTTCATTGAGCCACTGTGGCAGCTTTGTCTTGAATTTAATAAGTGGCAGGTTTTTAATATTGTCGGCTTTCGCAAGCGTCCTACAGACTTTTGATAATTATGATGATCAATTATAAGAAATTAAATAAAAATGGTAAATATCTTAAAACTTGCAAATAATGATATATTTAAGCACTGATACTTATTATATGTAAAATTATGATTAAATTACATTAAAACTATTAGTTACTATTGATTTAATGATTAATGATAATACGCGATTTTTTGAATGATTTGATTAACTTATTGATTGATTATTTGATTGATGTTCTGATTATGATTTGATACTGAGTCCGCCTGACGTGAGAGTCTGATACGAACTAATGATAATTTTGGTAATAATGCGAGCCGCAAAGTGCAAACCTGCTGAAGCCGCGCCTTGCTTAAACCTATGATAAATGTACGTTCTGAGCTCGTACAGTCGGATAATTAGTTATAAATTTTTACTGCCACATTTTTTTGAAATAGTTTAATATTACCTTTAGGTATGAATAATTTTCCAACGTGTCTATTAGACCTTTGTGTACCTTCTGTATTCAATTTGAAAAGGTGAGGATGCTTTGTAACAAACAGACATATCCCTTATATATAAACTTGGTAGTGTTAGGATATTATTTTCTTTAAATAATGGCTTACAGCTATCCAGAGGCTTCGCTTTACATATTGATCTAATACATTTTTTTGTATGTAAAAGCCTTATTCATGTCCACCGAATTACCCCATATTATTAAACCATACGAGAGAACAGATGATACGTAACCATGGTATGCACTAATGGCTGTTTCTTTTTATGCTGTTTGTCGTAACTGTCTAATAGCGTATATGAATCTATCTAGCTTAGCACAGACCATACTCACGTGTGACTTCCAATTACAATATTTAAAGTATATTATCCACGAAGAGGTGCCTACCTCTTCGTCAAGTCAAATACTTGAACCGCTAGACCACAGGGGCGATAAATACAATATTTATCATACATGACACCTAAAAATTTTATATTATCTATTTCTTCACTTGCATTATTATTATATTTCATTGTCAAAGGAATATTTTTCATGTTTATATTATAGAATTGTAATAATTTAGTTTTACCTATGTTAATTTTCAAATTACTATTATGTAACCATTCAATTATTTTATTTAGTACCTTATTAATTTCATTCTCATATTCATTTACATTTTTACATTTTATTAGTACAGTAGTGTCGTCCGCATATGAAATGTAGGGGTTGGTTATAATTTTAGGGAGATATGTATATATAATTATCTTTTTGTAAATACTCAACTATAAAATAAAAACATTTATTTACAAGCCATCTATTTAAAGTTGCTTTAAATGCATTCCCTGGTAATATTTTTATTTCAGTGGGAAGCTTATTGAATATTTTTATACACATATATATCGGCGCAACCACATTAGTTCATCTAAAAAACTACAATAATTAAGTTAAATAATTTGATGGTGCCTAGAAAATTATTTTATAAACCATTACTTTGAGTTTATTGCGATGTAAAATTAATGTTATCATTGTTATTTCAATACTTAGCATAACGACTTCTAAACACGGACACGTGCGCAGAGCCCTATAAATACGGCCGCACCGTAGGTGATAAGGCATTCACGATTCACACGCCGATCGCCGTACAGTATGGACCTCTCTGGACGTCATTACGCTGCTGTTATAATTGCAATTTAAGAGTACTTGTGAAGTTTGTTTAAGAAGGCCCCAAATTGTGTCATCATCACGCAAACGACAAACAAAAAGTGTGGCGTCAATGATGCTGACGCCACACTTTTTAAAAACACTACGGACGTCCCTCCTCTGTCACTGTGCTCACTGTCGTCACGGGTATCCCCACCCGACTCTCGCCACCAGCGCCTCGTCTACTCCTGGACTGGAACAAATTCTCTCACGAGATGGAGGCTAACACCGTCCCGTCCCGTCTCTTCGCCCACTGACGTAAATCAGCTGACCGACGAATTGACTGACTCCTTAAAAAAGGCCATCTCAAATTCCTCCAAAATTACCTCATTTAAATCTTCCCCACCCCTACCCGATTTCATAGTTAGGAAAATTAAACACAAGTGAGCATTGAGGAAGAGGTGGCAAAACACCCGCTGCCCTACCCTCAAATTACAATTAAACAAACTGACTACCGACATTAAAAACGATTTGCTTAACCTAGCTACTGATAACTGGGATAAGCGATTCGAGGAGGCTGACGACGACTGGTCGTCGTTAAACCGGCTATGTCGTCAGCTGACCAAATCCCCTCAACCCATTAGACTCCTTCGTCACTCAGACGGGACCCCTCGCTACCGCGCACAAGATCGCGCTGAGATCTTTGCCGAGCACCTAGAACGCCAATTCCAACCTAATCCGGTTGTGGATGGTGACCATGCTGCAGCAGTAGCAGCCTATGTTGCTGACCACATTGCACAACCGCTGACGCTGGTGAGGATCCCATAGTCTTCTTGCCTAACTCTGTTCGACGAGAGATTATGAGATCCAAACCAAACAAGGCCCCGGGAGCGGATGCCATTACGAACAAGGTCTTGCGTCACTTGCCGTACCGTACGGTAGCGACACTGACGCGCCTGTTCAATGGGATCATGCGCACTGGGGAATTTCCACCGGCCTGGAAAACGGGCCACGTCATCATGCTGCCCAGACAAGGCAAGAATGTCTTGGACCCCGCCAGCTACAGGCCTATAACCCTGCTGCCGGCGATGTCTAAGATATTCGAAAAACTCCTGCTGCAGCATTTGCACCAGCACTTCCGACCTCGCCCGGAGCAATTCGGGTTTAGAGCTGAACACAGCACCACCCTTCAGCTGTCCAGGGTCATGCATATTTTGACTGCGGCGCTGAATAAGCGCGAGCAGTCCGTTGCGGTTCTCCTGGACATGGAAAAGGCGTTCGACCGTGTTTGGCACGAGGGGCTCCTGTATAAGATGGCCAAAAACCACACCCCTCTCAGAATCCTCAAGGTGTTAGCCTCCTTCCTCAAAGACCGCCGATTTCGAGTGGTGGTGGATGACGCTCTCTCCATCGAGCGTCCCATCGCTGCCGGAGTACCCCAGGGTAGCTGCCTGTCTCCTGCGCTTGATTCGCAGTACACCGATGACATTCCCGTGGGGGTGGGCTGCGCGATGGCATTGTATGCCGAGGACGCGGCCTACCTCTTCGTGTCGATGTCACCAAAACACGTGGCCGGCAAGGCTCAGGCCAGTCTGGATCTACTTCCAGACTGGCTTGGGAAATGGCGGCTGACGGTGAATGTGAATAAGACGCAGGCCCTAACACCTAGGCGAAGCAAAGGCCTACCGCTGCTCAAACTCGGCGGTCAAGAGATAAAGTGGTCCCGTAAGGTTAAATACCTCGGGGTCACCATAGACACTGGACTGACTTTAAGAGCCCACGTTGGGGAGACGATCGGAAAGGCGCGCGCGGCGATGTCTGCATTGCGCCCTGTGCTCTTCTCGCGACTCCCTCTGAAGACGAAGCTGGGGTTGTACAAGACGTACGTCAGATCCATACTGACGTACGCCTCCTTAGCTTGGTACAACGTTATCTCCACCACCCAAAGGAAGAACCTGCAGTGCTTCCAAAACGCCTGCATTAGGAAGCTCACCGACGCTCCCAGATACGTGAGGAACAGCGTCATACAGAGGGACTTGCGAATGGAAAGCATAGAGGTCTTCATTATCCAACTTAAAAACACCATGTTCGAGCGCGCCGAACAATCGGCGCACTCGCACATATCAGACATCGCCCCCTGGCACGCGCGTCCCCCGGACGCGAAGCCATACCCGCGTGATCTCCCGCGTACCTAACGTGGACTCAACAGCCCCCCCCCCCCCTATCCCACAGCTCTTAATAAGTCGTCACCCACGTTCGCTGATCGCTCCTGCTGGGTAAGGCGACAGTTACGAGAGATTTTTTTTTTCTCTGACATATAATACATATTTTTTTTAACCATGGCTAATCTACATTTGGGCACAAATAAATTTTCCGCAGTTCTACCCCTTGTGCATACTTTTTGTGCATTTGTGAGAAAATATAGGGGGTGTTCTTTTACAAATATACAGACTAATTTAATGTACATGCAAGGCAAAGTTAAGATTTTCAAACTTATAAAATATGATTTGCAACTTTTAACTTGTTTATACCGAGTTTTTTCTTTCCATTCAATCTCGCTTCGATATCCAAATTTTCGATACTTACTTACAATCTTTACTTAAGAAAAGAAATGTCATCTGCGAATAAAATAGACTCATGATTTGTAATTTTGGGGAGGTCGTTAATATATTCCAAGAACAGTAGTGGACCAAGTATGCTCACCTGTAGTACTCCGTTAATTTTTAATTTAAAGGTTGATCTGCATATTTTCTTTACATTATTTTCATCTTTTCGAGTTAATTCCATACATTTATATCTATTGGTTAAGAAGCTCTGTTTCCACTTCAAAGCAATATCTCTTAAGTCTTACCCCAACATATTCTATCTTTTTCATCTACAAAAATTCTGTACTTCACAATGTATGTATTTATTTTGTCATGACCGAACCAATGGAGCATGCTCTTTCTCGTTTTAGACGAATACTTACTTTCAATTAGACTTTGTCTCTAATCTAGATCATATGTATGCGCTCGTTATCTGTCTCATTTTGATCTCATTTATCCTGCTTTAATGCTTTTTTTACATACCCAACTACTGTATTATTTAAGATATTGGAGAACAAACAAGTAGTTTTCCTGATGGTGAATTCGAGAGATACCAAAGTTAGTAATAATGCTTTGATAAACTGCGGTTGGAATGTCAATTATTGACGTTATGAAAGCAGTAATAGGTAAGGCGGTGGTATCTATCTGGACAAGTCCCTGCGAAACTCTACCACCTATACAATCTATACAATAGGAGGTCACGGTGTTAGGCTATTTTTGCCTTTTACGAGCTACCTGGCAGGAAGGCAGATGGTCTATCCTGCAATAGAGCCCGAACCAACACGGGGGAAATGTTTTAATGAAGTAAGGTAACTAACCATAGGAACTTTGGTAATAAATAAGTTTGTTGCGTATTTCAAAGATTTTAACAATAACGTGCTTTACATCGGAACACTATAATAAGAAAATGTTGTAAAATATACACAAAAACATTCATTTGTTATTGGCATTGGCTTATGGCAAAAATATATTTGTACCGTATTATTTCGAAATGAGGTTTAAATAAAATTCAGCATTTAATTTATTTCTTAATATTGTTGCAATTTAATAATTGAAATAAAAAGTGACAAATTGAAGATACCAAACCAAAGAAAGGAAAATGTGTTTTTCTAACGAATACGAGGCGTATTGTCTTTAAACGAGCAAAAACAAATAAAAAAACATTTTTTGAACCTCGGAAACGGTTCCAACTACTTTCATGAATGCAAGAATTCAATGGATTTAGTTTTGGTATAATTTAATAAAATGGCGCTTTATCCGTATTTTCATAAAACAAACCGTTACAGTATCCTTAGAATACGAAGATGAATTTAGCAATAATCTACAAATTACAACAGAATGTGGGAAATCGGGCTGACTTGAGTTGAGTCCAGATTGTCCAGCCCCATTGCTTTATTTTTTATTTTTTTAAATAACCCGGTTTTAAGGTTCCGTAGCCAGAGTACAAAAAACAGAACCCTTATAGCTTCATCATGTGTGTCTATCTGTCCGTCCTTGTGTCATCTCCTGACTCGCTAGGTTTGGAAACGGTGGTAATGTTTAGTAAATAGGATTAAAAATAATCTACCTTTAAATTTATTTATAATAAATTATAAAACTTACTAAATATAAATAAATAAAATGTCTATTAAAAATATAAATAAGTAATGCGATTTAAATGTTTAAATGTTATGTTATTTAAATATGTAACTTCTTTAAATTTAATTAAATATTTGCACACCACAATGTGGTAGAATATGTTGTATTCTTAAATATCATTAATCTTAAATATCATTAATGTAACAACTTTTTAACACATATATTCCGCAAATAAATAATTTTCTATTAACTTTATAAATAATTATCTAATTTTCATTTTTTCCGAAACTATAAGAACTATGCTGTTGAAACTTGGTAGATTATAGATGATGATAGGTAGATAGATGTATTCTGCAAACCGCATTAAGATTATCACACAAAAATAGCAATCAATTTCGGGGGTTCCCCATACTGAGAACAAAATCCAATTCATAAATGTGAGATATGATATTTTTTTTATGTAATGAGATAGCGAGAAAAAGTACGGTTCGCCAGATAGTAAAAGATAACCAGGGCCTATAATATACACCATAAATGTTTCAGGTGCATCACTGTCGTGTGGCCTAGACGTTAGGCAATTTGCCTAGAGCAAGTCTACCAGCTACCATATTCTCCGGTTAGGAACGTGACACTGTCATTATTGTGGCAGGAACAGGTGAGGTCATTATTGCGGCGGATCTTTATCCGGACGAGGTGCATCGTGACACTCTACCACCAGTGGTCTTGTGTAATGATTTATTTAGAGCTAGTATCATGAAGGTAGATTATCCTACACAAAACCATGAAGGTAGATGTTCTATCCTACACAAAAGTCTTGGATCAATACTGGTGGATTGTCTATGAGATGGAAAAATATCATTAATAATATACCAGTTCCTAAGTAATTGTTGGCTAAATGTAGGTACCTATGTAATTTGTAAATAACACGATTTACCACAAATAAAAAAAAATCATCCCACAGAAACTAATTGATTATAACTATGTACATATGTAGGTACGTATGAATTCTTTAATAGTGTGTGAATTGCTCATACATGATTTTGAAAACTTGGTAGAAAACACAAAAGTAATGGCTAGTCTCGAGTGTCCCGCGAGAGCTCTCACTCGAGGGCACCCTAAGCCTAGACGACATTCTCTAGGAAATCTTTCGTAATGTAAACAAGATCTGATTAGATTAAAGTGCGGATAATCTCGTTTTATTTATTAACACTCTCGTTACACTAATTTTAACTTGACATTTAATATACGAATAGCCTCAAGGAATTTTTATAGATGTGTGTCTATTTGCTGTACAAATTTCAATGAAAATAAATATTTGTATATGTACAAGCTATCAAAACTAAAATCGAAATATTTTTAATTAAACATGGTAATGTTTACAAATTACCTAAAATGTAATAACACCCGCTTACAATGTTTACGTTTTTAAACGCAGTAGTAAGATAAAAATAGTCAACAAAACATACAACGTCGCCTATACATCACGATTAACCAGTAACAGATAAACTTTTCATGAATTTAAACAACAACTGATCACAGAGTTAAGTGCTTAATTAATAATGTGGTGGGACAATTCCATTATTTGTTCATGTACTTTTAATGCAATACATTAAATGGAAGTATTTCCAGTGTCGGTACCTGCCACTTGAAAATATAGACAACTAGGGTCTTGCCGTCAGCTTGTCCTTGGTATCCTACTTTTAATTAAATTAAGTGATAGAGTTTTGTTATATCACTTAGATGGGTGCTACTACTTTTCGTGGTTCATTACGTCATGGCTCACCACTATCATATCCCAATTCGTAACTCGAATAATAAGCCTATTTAGGCAAGACCCTTTACATTCCATAATAGTTTAGCAACACACCATTGTCAGCTTTGGTGTCATTGGGTAACGAGTTTTTCTTATCACCGGAAAATTCGTCAGCTGTATAAGTAAAGTACACGAGGACTTTATTTCATATGTTGTTTTCGAGATTATTACTACGCTGAATCTGCCTGGTGGTAATGGGTGAATACCCACTACTAAAAGCGAACAAAGGCAGAAAAATAGTCTAGGCTAAGAAATCAAAAGCATTACAAAGGTTTTGTTCTGGTGTCATACTCCAGATGACGTTTAAGTTAATTTAATTAATTATTCAAATTCTTTTATGCAGAAAAACATTTAATTAATAATTAATATTAGTAATTTTGTTGCGCACTCACTAAACTAGTTTTGAGTTTTGTCCGGTCCCCCGTGTTGGTCCGGGCTCCTTTGCAGAATAGACCATCTGCCTTTCTGCTAGGCAGCTCGTAAAAGGCGAGCATAGGCTTATCATCACTAACACCGCGACATCTGACTAGGTGGTAGAGTTTCGCAGCGACTCGCCCGGATTGGTACCACCGCCTTACCTATTCCTGCGGCCATAACCTCATGACGTGTTCCGGTTCGGAGGGTAAGGTAGCCGGTAAACTTACTTTTGCTCGAGGCCTAACATCCGGATCTCAGGTTGGCAACGCACCATTACTACCTTTGGTGTCTCTAGGCGGCGTGAATTTCTTACCATCAGGAAATCCGTCTGCTAGTTTGCCTTCCTATAACATAAAAAAAAGTTATCGCTATCTTCTTCCAACGAAAGTAATAGAAAAGGACAAAACACTTTTAGTGATGTCGGATTAGCCCATATACGACGACATTTCTACAGAATAAAAACATCACAGTTTAAAATGTTCCATCTCTTTTGTTTTTGTTTCATTTGAAAAAGATAGTAAGCGTTGAAAATGAGTTTAGTTTGTGAACAACCAATACTTTTTTAATTTAGAATGCAGGTACTTCAAAAATTAAAAAAGTGAGTTGTATGTTTCTGCAACTTTGCAAAAAAATAAGTATCTATCTTTGTTTTATTTGATTGAAACATAAAAATTTTGCTTTTATACTTAAATAAATATACAGTGAATATTCTGTGAATTTATTTAATTGGTTCGACGATGCTTGGTTCATTAATTTCCGACACAGGTACAATGATAATAGACATATGAGCGGCTTGTAGCTTTCCCGCTAAAACCGGACGAGATACAGGGGTGAAAAGTGTTGAACGTGCTACTCCAAGATCAAATCTACTTTTATTTAAAATTAAATAGAACTGGTTCAGCCATTTCGATTTTAAAATATATGCCACATAATATAAACATCATACACTAACACGAAAAAAAGTGTTCTCTAGTTACAGGCTGAACCTAAGTTGTCTGAAACAAATTATATTTAATTTTATTGTTTTAAAATCACATGTGCCATTCTAAGTTCAATAATTCTTCAAGTCTGTGGCATTACGATCAATTTAAATAAACCACATTAAATCACTAACCCATTTGGCGAATTTATAGAAAGTTGAATCGCTTATCTGAATGGTATTGTTGAAAGCCTGATTGCCAAGTTCGAGTCTGCTTTTGGTTGCGATCGTGACATCGAAGGTAAGCGACAATATTAAGTTTCATAATTCACGTTATTACGGCTCTATTTCTGCGCAGGATCAAAACAGGCTCAACTAAATTGGCTTATGGAGTATGTGTCTGTTCGGAAATATGAGCGTGAGCAGCTCCATAAAGAAAGCTCAGTTGTCCTAGGAGATGGCTATCGGGTGAGTGGTTGTCGCTGGCTGCCGTCGGAACCAACGTCTATCGCCGTTCGCTTTTTCTACTTAAAATGTATGTAGGCTGGAATTAAAATAGCGGAGCCAGTTTCTCGATACCTGACTAATTACACTTTATTATTTATTTAAGGTTATTTAAGCAAATTGCAATTGTATAACTTTATAGCATATAATTAATTTTGTTTTTGATCACGGTATCTTTTATGATGATTTCTAGTCCTCGTACTTTTCTTTTTCTTTTCTTAAGAGATCAGATGCCTATAGATGAGAAAATTTGCTACATCATTATCATACTAACCTTTAACAATAATTAATTATAATAATTGCTAGCACTTGTTGCAGATATTTCTGTAAACACTTCATCATATTTTTTTTGTAGCGAAGTAGTATGCATATTTCTTGATGGTAAGAGGTAACCGCGGGTTTTACGTAGGTCACACTATAAGTTTTGCGTAACTTAAAAAAACAACATGTTATGACCAAAATAATATGTTTATTTCTTTTCAAAATAATCTCCTTTACATTTTAAACATTTTTTCATGCGATCGAACCATTTTTTAAAACAAATCTGAAGGCATGTTTTCTACGTGCTCATTGAACGCTATCACTACCTCTTCAGAGTTGGGAAAAGTTAAACCTCTCATCAAATCTTTGATTTTGTTGAAAATACAGAAGTCACAGGGTGCTAGGTCGGGGCTATGCGCAGGATGAGTGACGAGGTGTACTTTTTCGGAAGCTAAAAATGACTTTTTGTTGGCCGTGTGTGAAGAAGCATTATCCTGGTGTAGGAGAATGCGGCTTTTGGGTCGTCTTTCGCGTACTTTTTCTAACATCCTTGATAATCAAATGGTGGAATACTACTCGGAATTTACACTCTTTGGCCTTCAAGTGGAATTGTACAGATGGGACCCGTAGCTGAGAAAAGAAATGCTATCATTTTTTTAACAAACGTTTCTCGCCTGTCTAACTTTTTTTGGCTTGTTCTCATTTTCAAACACCCATTCACATGATTGCTGTTTTTTTTCGGGTTCAAAACAATAAATCCACGTTTCGTCTCCTGTGACAATGTTATAAACATCATTACAATGTCCGTGGTCTTACTTCAGTAGCATCTGTGAGCACCATTTCACGCGAGCCCGCTTCTGCTCCGCTGTCAGTTCATGAGAGATCCAACGACAACAAAGATTCCAAACTTTCAATTCTTCGTGTAATTTTTTCTGAATTTGGCTCATACCAATCCCCAATAGTCCTCAAATTGTCTCATAGGTAATCCTTTTTTTTTCAATTAACCGCTTAACAGTAGACACATTGTTTTCGTTGACGGCAGTTGAAGGCCGCCCTTTACGAAATTCGTCATGAAAAGAAACTCGACCTCTCTCAAATTCAGCAAACCATCGCCTTGAGGTATTCAAACAAGGTGCTTTTCTCCCAAAATCATTTTGTAGACGAGCGGCACAGTCAGAACTTTTACAATTATAAAAAATCATCGCTCTAAAATGTTTTCGACCTAATTCCTTTTTCGTTGCGTACGTAGAACTTTGATGTGTTATAAAAAACAATTGACAAATCATTTCCCACCAATTGTTTTGACTAAGGTTGCAACGTTTTGAAATATAACATTCGAAATTCAAATAGTCAAGAAGTGCAAAACGTTTAGTGTACCCCATGTAGCAACTAGCAACCATATAATATGTTATAGGTGGACCGAAAGTTAGTTAACGTAGCTTTTCTCTTCATACACAAAAACACATGATCAAATATGAAGTCCATTCCATTTTCTCTTAAGAAATATCTTCCAATCCAACAATACATCCTTTCATAGCTACTATTTTCAGTTTAAAACCTATCAAATTATAAAAAAAATATATCAAATTTTATCAACAAATAGTTATAAAGCGGGAACAAACAAATAAACGAAACTATTATTTTTCCTAAATCGATCCCGCACCACATGTGTAAAGAATATATTACACAGTAATTAAGAGTTTGATACTAACTTTATTTTGTACATGTAATTATTAAAGCGGCTGCACACCCACGCATTTGATTTTGTGAATGGATCAGCGAGATTGACGAGCGAGCCACGAGTTGCAACAGTCGCCCACGCGACCACTAGAGGTCGGCAACTTTCGTACAATGGTATCGCCAAATTTTGTTATAATCAATGACCCACAGTAAAACCAGCCTGGCCTTTATTTCATTCATATATTTCACTAGCTGTAGCATTCGGTTTTGATCGAATTTTAAAGTTTTTCCACTCGATTTCTTCGGATCAAATTGCGACTGAGCAACAATATTGTAAGCGTGTAATTCAACAATAGCTCCTTGGGTAACTTTTACACAAGTTAGGTTATATGTTAATCTATTTGTCTATACACTATTACTCATATTTAACTAAATAGAGTATTTTGTGAGCTGCCTTAAAAATCGTACCAACCAAATATAAGTTACGTTTCCTACGTGGAAAATTAAAACAATATAAAGTATTTTTTACATGAACAAGTGGCGGTCCCGGCTCGATTGCAAAATATCATAGGTCCAACTGGCTTCCGACGGTAAGAGATCAGTTTCGATTCATCTATACCTAGCACCGGGACCCAGTTAACCAAAGCTCGGTAAAGTTGTAAAAATTGCGAGATTAGTAACAAATTAGTCATTAAAAAAAAAGGACCCTGTTAAGGTAGTAGAGTTTTGTGACATCTCGGCTTCTTCACTATAATCTTCTTAACATTTTGCTCCATTACTTAGCACTGTCCCTTTCCGTCCGTCTATTAAGGGTACGTTTGTTAATAAAAATAAGAAAATTTTATCCGCTCTAAAAAGCACACAATATGACTAAAACTACAAAATAAACTTTCATACAGTTGGGAAACTTTTTACGCAAAACTTTATACGATCGGGACACCAAATTTATACAAAAGTGCGCCTTATACCTTACTAGCTGTCCCGGCGAACTCTGTTCCTCTCCGTTCTATTTGTATGGGAAAACTTAAAATGTTGTTTTTTCTAGTTTCCTCGCAATTTTTCCATTTTTCCTTATCTTTTAAACCTTCCCTTTTTTATAGAAGAGGAGGCAAAGGTGCAAGTAGGTCACCTAATGGAAAGTGATCACCCGCAACACCAGGAGTATCACAGATGCGTTGCCAACCTTTAAGGAATGAGTACGATCTTTTCTTGAAGGTTCCAAAGTCATAATCGTTTGGGAATACCGCCCTCGGTAACTGATTCCACAAAGGTAAAAAATGTCTTCGGAATCGCACAGTTGTAGACCGCCACGCATCGAGATAATGGGCATGGTACCTTAAGCTCTGATGCGATGTCCGAAGGTGGAAATCAGCGGCTGGAATTAAACCTAACCACTCCTCAGAGCAATCTCCATAATAGATGCGGTAGAGAACACTGAGTGACCCAACATATCTACGCAACGCTAAAGAATCAAGCCGATTGGTAATTGCCCGGTCATTGACAATTCGAATTGCTCTACATTAAATGCAGTCAAACGGAAGGAGCTGGTACTGTGGAGCCCCTGCCCAGAGTTGAGAACAGTACTTCATATGAGGCCGAATTTTCGCTTTATATAGTTGTAAGCGATGGGTCGGTTTGAAATACTGTCTCGACTTTCACAAATAATTAATAACCATAATTAGCCAAATCAGTCAAGCTGTTCTCGAGTTTTAGTGAGACTAAAGTAGAGCAATCCATTTTTATATATAAAGATATTGAGTGGAAGTGAGGGTGCTCGATGAAATATGATATACACATTAGTATTACAGTAAGACATCATTCAAATATAGAAAACTAGATTTTGAGTACAGAACGGCGGCTCCAGGGACTATTCCAAATACTTTGCAGCACATGCAAAGTTAATTATGTTAATAAACCTTCTGGAAACTAGAGAGAGCCGTCAAAAACATTTCACTTGGTCACGATAAACGGCGCACAAACTAAGTACATTGCAAAACATTCGGATTGGCTTAATCCACTTTCTAGGTTTGTCTGTTTCATTAATGTTTCTTGCACTAATGACTTGGAAACACTCAAACACTCATAATTTCTTTACGTCCCGTTTGGACAGGCGTCTGTGCAAACTGTATTATTTCTTAAGCAAAAAACAATGAACGAAGACGTGCTAATGACGACACTTGGATGTTTTACGTTTAGCAGTCGGCGTTTCACAGACGTTTTGATAGAACGTTATGTTAACAGTATCCCATCCCGATGTACGGTTGTTTATTTTGTAATTGATTTTGAAAAGAAGTATTACGTAACAGCCGAAATAAATGTTTGCAACTTTGACATTATTCAGGCTTAGACATTATCTATTTAAAATTAATATTGCATCATTAGTCGAAAGACTCTTACCGTACCGATATCAAACTTAAGTGTTTTATTTATAGTTTAAGATATCCATGAATGGGGTATTCAAATCAAATGAAAAATATTTTTATATCACGTTAACCCGCAAGAAGCACTTGTGACGCATTTTATTTGTATATAAGTGAAGTATATTTCGGTGCAGTTATTTTGACGGGAGTGACCGGCCACAACTTTCCCCAGGGGAGATTAGTGACAGAATGTGCACCTGTTAACTCTCCCTCCGATTCCCTTACTTCTAACATATATTTATGTGCTGTTTTGAAAAGAAAAATGTAAGGACGGATTCTCCTGATGTTAGGAGTCCGTCCAACCCGGCGCTTACAAATGTAATTTATGTCGCTGATGCGGCGCTCTTTTGTGGCTGAATCTTAGGCCACATGTGAATGACTACCGGCTACCGTACCCTCTAGGACGGAACGCGATATTGACGAGCACTGGCGGTATTGCGACACGAGCATATAAAGTTGGGACACACAGTACACACTGCTATCTAGTGACGGCCGATTATAATAATAATAATAATAATTAATTATCTTTATTTCACGTACAAGATGCACCTGTGACGCGTCACTACAATAATATATCTACCAACAGATCGGAACGCGGCCTCACACTGAGATGATCCGGCAAGAAACTCAGCAGGCTTGTAATTTTTTTCTTTTTTCAAAATACCTATGTTTATTTGAAATCCCAAGCCGTCTTATTAGCTAAATATTCAGCAATGTTATAATAACCCTTTTCATTTAATTTACATTTGACTGAATTGCTGCAATGATTCAGTAACTGCCAGCTGGCATCAGAACGAGACCGCGGCGCCTAATAGGATCAAAATCCTATTAATATTATAAATGCGAAAGTTTGTATGTTTGTTTGTTTGTTACTCCGTCATGCAAAAACTGCTTAGCCGATTTTCAAGAAATTCGGCTTAGATTTTATACCGAAAAAAATGTTCCTGTGGAACTATTTACGACGCAGGCAACGCTACGGGCAACAGCTAGTATTTAACAATTAAGAATTAACAAAATTTTAAGATTTCCTTTTTGGATTAAGTAGTAGAATTTGCCATTCATCTAAAATTGTAGAAGGGTGAAATCTGCATAGTAAAACTTGAAAGGAACAGGTCTAAGCAACTTAAAGTAGGTAGCCGAGACATTTTGAGCATTTTTGTCTGTCTGTGTTCTGATCTTATATTTCACGGTCAAGATTCACTCCGAGTCTACTCGGATGGATTCGAGCAAGTTTATGGATACAATTTATCCCGTTAACTTAAAGTGTTCCCAAAAGATAGTTTAGAGATACAAAATTAAAAGTTATCTTTATTTCGTAAGTGCGCTGTTAGATTTCATTTTTTGCTTAATTTTATGACACAGGAGCCCGAAATGATGAATTTGTGATGAATAAAATGTCATGAGGAGCCCTTGGGATTACAGGTAACCATATGAGAACGCATCAATTAATAACGGTACTTGTCTAATGTGTCTTCGATTATGAAAATATTTCATCAGTAAGGTCACCCAATGCCTAATAAACGTAGATGATTTGTTTATTGAAGTTTTTGACTCCCCTACTCCCGTATGTCATGTTCAAATTGTTAAAAGAAATTCAATTTGAAATTGAAATATCTGCCAGTATCAAAAAAGTATAGGGTCAAGACCAAGTGTCCCAAGACCAACCTGACAAAGTACACTGAAAGTTTATATGAGGAATCTGAATCTACAGTAGCATTCATCTTTGATTTAGAAAATGTTTAGAATAATTTTAGTGCAGTGAAACTGATAAAAACCACATACCTTTTCATAATGTCTTCTGAGCACACAGATAATCTTAAAATAAAACAAAAAAAAAATAAACCTGGGTAAAACCGTGGGTTCACAAAAAGCGCCAGGCTTTCGAAGGTAGGCTAGCCGATTATGTATCGACTACCCTACCTTCCAAACCAGTACATGGTCAAGGCAACCAATTGGTGGCAGGATTTGGTCCAGCTAATCTCACAAATAACTTCAAATATACTTGGAACTGCATAACAAGTAATTGTAGAACAATCGTCTTCAGAGTAAAAAAGGCGACATTGTTGCATTTCTATAGATATTTAAATCACATAGGTCTCGCGCCGTAACCTGGATATTATATCAAAAAGCCATAGTAATTATTTAAATTGGACTATCAAAACGATCATCTCTTAAGTCTGTCCAATGATCGGAGCCAGGTCGGGCACGTCGGGCACGCCGTCCAAAATGTTTGTGTCGTTCATTGACACGTGCCAAACCTGTTTCTGAGCAAGTTTTTCTGAATGACCGCTTCCTTTGTAAGAGTAAACACATTCAAATTCAAATGTTGCGATTAATTCATAGTTTGATAGCTATGCTTTATGAATGGAAACCGAGTGTGCTGGTGTGCGTACTCTACTGAGTTAAACGCACACTCACACATGCGCACGCAATCTGCATACCCGTCCGGGCGCGCCACGTGCTGTTCTCGTCGTGTCTCTGTTAGCTTTTCAATATTCAAATACGTAATTTTAATTGGTAATTATATTTTGAATCTTGCTTGCTTGAGTTGAATTGTTTTTATTTATTGCACATTCAACCTATATACCTATTATCTAATACCTCCAGTACATGGTAGAGTGTTGTGCAAGTGACTCGCTTGGTCAGGTAGCAGCATACCCATTCTAAAGTAAGAGTAGTAAATTGACATTTTCAATAAACATGATTGAGGAGTAGAGAGGCAACACACCGGGCAAGTGGGTTTACATAATCTGTTTGAACGCGATCACTGACGTGGTGTAAGTGGTTTAGCAATATACACAGCTGGATTATATATTATGTGATGCAGTTAAGGAACTCGGCGGTGGAGTCCTGCTCTCAGACCTGCTCACACCACTCGGCGTTGGGTTCCAGGGCTGTGTATTGTTCTGCCGCCAGTAGCTCGGCGTTGGAGGTGGACGAGGAGCTCACTTACGCGATGGTATAGGATTACAGTGTAACATCTCCACTGCTACATGTGAAATATATGTCTGTATCTCCTAAACCATCTATCTTTCTATCCGTCTACTTCATATCTGATGCCATAAAAGTGCTATCGTAGGCTTTTATATTTAAATGCTTATTTTTTACACTAAGCACAACATTTTTACAATAGATATGTCGACGCTGATAATAATCAAGTGTGGATATTCATTTTATCTTAAAACCACTAAACAAACCATAACAAAATAAAATGTTTTATAACTCATAAAATACTATCAGAGATACCAAATTACAAAACGTTGCGTTTGTTGTTGTCTCCAAATGCCTTCACTAGCGTTGTCCCCGACTCTCGCCACAAATTCAAGATTTAAATTAAAGGCCCCGGTACATTGAACGCAAACCCAAAAGTGGGAAAATTATATGCATGTGTTATGCATGAGTGTCTGGCAACGATGTAGATGGTCATCATACAAATGCCTGTTTTCATCGGGAATCGAACCCGGTCGGTCGTGCTAAGCGTGTATCCTTCAGTTCAAAGGAAGCTAAATTGTTTGTATAATATATTATATTGTAAATATTACAAAAACAAGACGAGTGAATACAGATAAAACCACACAATTTGAGTGTTTTAAAAACACTAGCTTTGTATACATCTAAACAAGGTATCGTAGCAATTTATTTATACTATCTATTTTATTATTTGCAGTTTATAGTTTACCATTTTATTAACGAATTATGAAAAACTTCGGCCGAAACAAGTTGCCGGAGCGGCCGTCACCTCAGAGATTAACGAATCCACATAGCGAGTGGCCATCAAACCTGTAAAGATCATATTAATTGGTATTTATGTGCGGCGCCAGAGCCCAGAGCGGGGCCGCCGCCGGTGACGGAGACGACTCGGTTTGTGGCCGAATTACATAAAATATACAAACGGGCCTATGCCTTATAGATTAGCATTAACTAATTTTATGCTGTCCTACTTCAAGGAAAGGCGGATGTAGACATTAAAACAACTCATTCATTATATACTAACTGACCCGGCAAACTTCGTATCGCTTCATATTAGCAGGCTCAACTATCATAATGTACGGAAAAATAAAGTATAATGTAATGGTAAAAATGATTTACCATTCTCCCTGCACTTTTTCCGCTATTTGTTTTCATAAAAACCTTCTCCTGCTGTAGCTAACAGAACAAAACATTTCGCAGATGCGCTGACCACGGGAAATTGAATCCCCAAAGAAGAAGACACATAACAAGCCTCCAACATTACGCAGGTAAATCTGACGAGTGTTATCCATAGGTACCTAGACGAGTTAATTGGCAGGAAAACTACCAATAACATTTACTGTAAACATTAAAGTATACATTATAAAGGTCGGCAGCGCATCTGTGATACTCCTGGTGTTGCGAATGTCCATGGGCGGAGGTGATCACTTTCCATCAGGTGACCCACTTGCTCGTTTGCTTCCTCTTCTATAAAAAAAAGTAAATATCTTCACGCCCCTGTCTCTAAATGAATAGGCTGAGTTAAAACCAGGGCACTCACAATTAGGAGAAGGTACTTTCTAGTTTTACAATGTTATAGGCGGCAAACCTGTCGATAATGAACCACTTATTCAATCTTGGGCAATGTTTTATTATAAGAAATCTGAATACAACAAAGTTTTGAGTCGACCCAAATCGGAATCCGAGATCTCATTTTGCTAACGCCAAAATCGGATTACTAGATCACAGAGGTGATCAAACGTTACATTACCCATTAAAGTAAAACTTGAAACGGAAATGAACTCTAAGAAATCCTATGCAAAGCTAATACTTCGATCGCCCTTGATGCATCACAAATACTTCATAGCTTCGTGAATACTAATATAAATATTTATTGTACTTATGCAGGGAGATAAAATTCAATAGATCGCGTGCCTATTACAAGGGCTCTCGGATGAGCATGCCGCAAGTCATTTCCGGTAAGGCTCTGTTCGAGCGTAGATCAGGAAGGTATCGTCAGTATAGCTATCTTATCGAGTATATGTCACTATAATACTGTCTGTCGAAAAAGAGCCTAAAGTAATGTTTAAAAGTTAACAGGCTAAGACAGTTTTGTACTATCATCTACGACTACTACTACGATCACTATATGTAATGTAATGTATTGTAAAAAAGTAAAACTGTTTGTTGAAAAGTGTGCACAAAATGGATTTCCACTAAAGGCCAACATCAAAAAGATTTATAGAATATAAAGGCATTATGTATCATAGGCCATATTCTGCTCGTCGTATACTTATCGAGTGTCGTGACAAGCTTCTTGATGGAAACTCATAACTAGATGTCAAATTTAAACCAGTAAAAAAATATATACAGAGACATTACAAGCGAATGCAAACGAAGAAGTGAGCTCGATTTTTTGCTAAGTGGGTGTAAGGTAGTGTAGCTACACATGCTTTCATAGCATGTGCACATACTAGGGAAAAGGGTTGCAAGAGTTGAAATTAAAATAACCTAAAATTTTCACAAAGGCCATACAAAGTCAATTGATTACATTACACTGCTATTTTTTTTTAATTAGTGCACGCCACGTAAATAGTATTTTCAACCGAGAAAAAACTGAACGTTTAAATTCAACTAGTATATTTTTTGTATGTTATGACACATAACTTTTTAAAGAAAAATCCAATTTAAAGCTTCCAAGCAAATTTGTTATTAAATCCCCAGCCTCAAGAGCAGAAAAATCAGAGGGCAGAGGGTGAGCTTTGCATTCATTAATAATTAATTACTATTTGATTATACTATACTCCTATTTGATTTCAAACGAAAAAAAATTGCAAATCGAATCTGAGGGTAGTTAGAAGTATAATACTAATTCACAATTTTCTAGGATATAACGTCACTTATAAATAATTTCTTTCGCAATTGGAACGTCATGCGTTGTCACCTACTGACGATTAATGAGTGGGCGTCTTCTAATCGCCATATTTCCTGCTTTTACTTTTGCGAGCTCATTACTCTATTTTTTATTGGTCTGAGATATCGAATTTGTTAATTTTTTTGGTGACTATATTAAATGTGTCTGGTTAAGGCTTGGTCAACCAAGTCTTTTCTTATTTTTGGCTGCTTACCTCGGCATTTTATACTCTACGAGGTAAGTTTATTACCAACGCCTCCCCTATCTATAACAACATCAGTGATGTCGCAATCAAGAAGAATCGCTGCTAATTTATAATCGTCAATTTCATAAACACTGACTCATGTATAAAGAAAACAAGGCCATTTTGGATTGTGTTGGCGGGATTATACGTAATAATTTGTGCAACATTTTGCCCCATCCCTGCTTATAGCCATTAGTTAGGCAGCAAGTGACGGCGCCTTCTTTATTTTGACACTTTATGCAAAGTACAAAAATTAATGTCGTGCGAGTTTTAATGCATATTGCTTCTGTAACTTATTGTGTTTAAATAATTACATTTTTGTGCTAAATTGGTTTCTTATGTCACAAGAAAAGGAAACCTGCTGTAAGATTATAAGAAACCATGCTTTAAAAATCCCAACGAGACAAGCACTGGCATAGTAGTGGTAAATATATGTTGATCTATATTAATCGGAGTATATATCTGGAATGCCTACTGTTAACCCACCGAGTTTGGACTCGTGTGATTCATCTTAACTAAAGCTGTTCATATTTTCCGATGACTAGGACTTGATGGCAAAAATCTGATGATTGAACTGGAAGTTGGCTGATGGGTCATAGTTTAAAAGTTACGGGTATTATGTTTCGTAATCTTTGCGTTTTACTTAAAACATGTCAAAATTTTTACATTTATCTAAAGCTTTTTTAATATTTTAAACAAGTCCAGTAGTTTGCTCGTAATACCGCGTTAGTCCAGGCTCCTTTGCAGAATAGACCACCTGCCTTCCTGCCAGGTAGCTAGTAAAAGGCGAGCATAGGCTTACCGTCATTAACACCGTAACATCTGACTACGTGGTAGAGTTTCGCAGCGACTCACCCGGATTGGTACCACCGTCTTACCTATTCCTGCCGCCATAACGTCATGACGCGTTCCGGTTTGGAGGGTAAGGTAGCCGGTAAACTTACTTTTGTTCGAGACATCCCGATCTCAGGTTGGTGTCTATAGGCGGCGTGAATTTCTTACCATCAGGAAATCCATCTGCTTGTTTGCCTACCAATATCATAAAAAAAGGAAACAAACAAACTGAGCAACAACGTTCCAGACACAGTTTACAGCCGTCTCTTCTTGAATATCTAAAATTTGCAACATATTTATTTGACTACTATAATTTATTTATATAGATTTTTTATATTGTAACTGAAGTTATACGTTACTACCGGCTCTACTCGTATTTTAATTATTTAGCACTTCTAGAGGTAGATATTTTCTTAGAGGAAATGACGCACCCCATTGCTCAACTAGTTTATAGAAATGTGCGAATACTAAAAATGGCTTATTAATTTTCTAGGAAGGTAAATATTTACATCCGCAATGTTTTTCGTTTATAGAAATGCTGTTATGGCGTTAATAAGACAATTGTAAACGAGTGTAACAATAAATCAATCCGAAGAAATTCTTTGAAATATGATATGTAACTGAATGCCTGATTGCTGAAGTATTTCATATATTTTGCTTAAATATACCTTATAAATACACCTACATGCGCAAATGCGATGTTAGGGCGGGTCGTTTCAGTTTGAACGAGCTAGAACGTCCGAGATAAAAAGTAGCCTCAGTCTCTCTCGGAGGCCTTGCTTGCAAAATTTCGTATTTTACAAAATCAGTAGAAATGACACGACGTAGTAGATATGACATAGGATGATAATAATTGATAAAATGCCACCGTGTCACGAAGTTTTGGAAGCGCTGACATTTGTAGGAAAACATTCGACTGAAGTTTAAGTGATAATGATCAAGCAACAGGTCGGTCGGGCGCCGCGTGCCGACAGAACCATATTTATTGTTACATACAAATGTTCCGATACAAATAGTTAGGAATGGTTTGCAATTAATCATTTGCCATGATAGTGTTCATTAACGACGTGCTTACAGTTATTCATTTATTTCGTACATATCTAGATCTAGATCTAGAACAGCCTATCTGTATTGTTGCAACAAACGTATATACCTACTTCGTATATTTGCGCAGGAAACATAATTTATATGCATGGTTCACATAACTGGTGCTAAAAAATAAAAATACTATGTGGCCAAATTAATCAACTTTACATCGTGGAATGATGCTGTGCAAAGGGTGCTCGAACGGGCACGGAGGGTATCATAGCCCCGGTACTGCCCGGTAGACTCACACACGCGGCCTGAGATCCTGCAGTACCATACAAAATAGCATCAATAAGCTGTGGTAGTCTCTGTCAATTAGGAGAGTCACCTGATTGTTCGCTATCTTATATAGAGTGTTGAAATTACCTATTTTCTTGGTTCCTTGTAACCGGGAAAATACTAGCCAATTGTGATCAGTATCTTATTAAACCGCCTCGTTGGTCGAGTGGTAGCGTACACGCCTAACAAACTAACCGCGATGCTTGGATTCTATTTCTGATGGGAGCAGGCATAGGTGTGATAAGCACTTAGATGTCTGCATTTCCGGGTCTGGGTGTTTATTAAATTTATTCTGGTATTTATTTAAGCATTTCTGTGCATTAAAATCGCTTATCGTGCGGCTAGATCCAATTTGGGTAACTTTTCCAGAGATATTAATTTTTATTTTTATTGTTTCCGTACGGTTAGATTTATATAGACTGTTCAATCCAGTGTAGTTAAAAAGGCAGTAAGTATGTGCGATAGATTACCGACTCCAAACAATACCTAAGCCGTATTTTTTTAAGAATTAGAAGCACAAGTGACCCATGATGTGGCAAGCGCACGTGTGGGAGTACAACTTGGTATAACGGACCTAAATGGCGCCAACACGGGCTTGTCGCGAGTACGATACCTACACACACACATACACACACACATACACACACACACACACACACAAACACACATGCACACACATACACACACATACTACAGTCCATCTCCACCTGAATACATTATAGGTGCGATGATATCTATGGAAAATTAACGATTGTCATTTTTTGAGAATCGATTATAATTATTAGCTACTTCATTTAAATACATCAGTGAATAGATTTAATCGTTGCATTATTCGTTGCCACTGACAGGTGAATACCATATCTTGAGTACGGAATCTCACAGATGACGCTTTCTTTTTTTTTTT
>NJDC01000595.1:428682-439910 GCA_002245475.1 Calephelis virginiensis | reverse complement strand
TCCTTCACATTCATAACCCTTTTCATACAAACACGCCGGTTTCGGAGACTCTTGACACCACCCTCGGATAATATCCGATTGACCTGATCGTGAAATGTCAGCCTTGGTCTCCCCGGGTACCTACATCCATCCACATTCGCATTGTATATCTGCTTTGTCAATCTTTCATCTGTCATTCTTTCCACATGACCGAACCAGCGGGCAACAAAAACGAAAATTGGGTTTATCCAATTTTCTAATAAAAAAAATGTTGCTCTGGATTGGAAATGTGCCCGGTTGGCGATAGGCTTGCCACCTATCACATTGTGGGCCTTAGTGTTTTCGCCTAGTCGTGGGTGCCCCGGTAGTGCCTCTGCCAACAAATTCGGGGATATGGGCGTGAAGATACTTTTTTAAGTAATAAATAAGTAAAAGGTAACGGAAAATTCGAAACTTAGATGAGATTGAAAATTGGATTTAGAATATTTAATCTGATTTGAAAAAGAAAAAGCGGAAGTCTCATGTCATAAAAGCATCAAAAGAATATAAATAGTAAACATAATGTCTAATGATGTTTTTACTTATTTTTGATGTTAGCAAAGAATCTACTCCAAAAGTCAATGTTAGTTGGCGACCACATATGGCGTTTATTAACCGTCCTCTACTAATTGAGAGCGACACCAGACAAATATCTCCTTTTATGGCCGCAGCTTTAGTAACTCCACTGATTGGTGAATCAACAGAATATGGGATTGTAATGTTAAGAACTAAACGCACGATTTTGATAAAGCGGAATTGATTTATAAGTCCGGTAACCCTTTTTGGTACTGGTCCTTTTTGTAGAATAGAAGATCTGTCTCCTTAATTAGTAACTCGTAAAAGGTGAACAAACTTATAACATTACCATTAAGGTAATTGGCGTTAAAGTGCTATGTAGCAATACACCTGGAAAGGGATCCATCGCTTTACCTATGTCTGCCGCCATAGTGACAATATCATACTCCGGTCTGGAGGGTAGACTTGCTCAATAGGCCTAACACTTGTCACAGGACAGCGATGCACCATGATACGACCATACGATGTGTCTACAGGCCACGATTGTCTTTCGCCGTCAGAAGAACCATGTTACCGTATTAAAACAAACTTTGACACAATAACTAAATCTCCCTGCACACTGTGGAACAAGCAATTCGTTATTAATAATCAATATGCCAACAAACGATGTCTTTGCGAGGTATATATTTTTATTGGCATGAAATATAATATGGTGTAAATTACCTGAGCACCCAGAAAACATGAAAGCCAAATTTATTTTAGTGAATGTGGCAATAGCATTTCCTTAAGAAAATAGATTTGACATGATTGCAAGGGTTAATAGTTCACCCCGAACTGAGGCGAGCAGCCACTAGATTCTTTTACGTTACCCACATTCCATCATCTATAACTGATTAATATATTAATAAAATTTCAACGCAAAATAGATTAGTGGCTATATAGTATTGCGTAAATAATGAAAAACATACTCTTCTTTTGCAGCAGTCAGTTCATACATGGAGTAAATTTAGCAGTCTTGTCCTCGAACACAGAAAAAAACGAACAGTGTATTAAAACAAAAAAACCCGAGTGTGCCAAACTACAACAACTTTAGAGTTGGAGGAAATAAGCACTATGATCTGGCATATGTTTTAATTAAGCGACTCTAAAATGGAGAATACATAAAATCATCTGCTTGTTTTTTTATGTTTGTTACGCGTTTACTTCGTTCATAATATATGGACTTGATTGATTCTTTTTTCGTAAAGTAGTTTGTGGTGGTAGTATTCAGAGATAATTCTATACGTAGCTATAGTATATTTAATCATCATTAAATTAGGCGTATTTAATAACGCGTATTTTTGTTTGTGCTTCGATCAAATGTTAATGTAATTAGAGTCAAAATGAAAGTCAAAACATTTTTCATTCTTATTCTGAAATTTAAAATATTCTTTGACGCAACAAGCCACAATAATGTCACGTAACAGCCTCGAGATCGTTACAACTTCGTCACGATACCGGCACAACATCGTCATGAAAACGACATAGCTACAAAATCGTCTCGACCTCATTATTACAACACTGTCACAACATCGTCACGGTTTAGGTGACTGTTAAGACATGTTCTTCTTCTCTTCAGCTTCACCGTCGCGATAACATCATCTTAACAAATCAGCCACGATATCGTCACGACGCAGACAATGACATCATCTTCATCTTCAATGTGAACACATTATCATAACTTCCTGACGACTTCATGATGACATAATCACGACATTATTACGATTCTATCACAACACATACATGACACCGCGACCGTCACAACACATAAACGACATTTTGCTGACCACTACCTTCACGACTCCATCACCAGATTGTCACGATTTCATCACGACACAGTCACGATATTGTCAACAACACCATCATCGACACGACATTATCACAAAATTCACCATCGTCGCGACACAGTAACGACATTGCCACCAACACCGTCACCATCGCAACTATCATTATATAATCAATATCATTTATTCCTGTTGTCTTTGTCGTTGTCACAGTTATGTTTTCAAGTAAATTCAGTACAATATATTACTATTTGTTTGTTACTAAATTGTGTACAATGGAAAATTAAAAAAAAAGAACAGATTCAAATTACTATATCAAGCCAATTCGTTTGATATCACACGAAATAATTATCCAAAACTTATTTTTTTCACCCCTCACTTAGGATGCCCTTTCACCGGAAATCCCCCTCCCCCGATTTAAATCATGTTGTTAAAAATAATATTAAGCATATCACTCACACTCAAATTTATTAAGATCGGATTAAAATTATTCAAGTTACCGTCAAACAATCTTACAAACATACAACCGCAACCCCATCTGAACGCAGGACCTTTATGCGCTATGCTACGCTCGCTGGGTCAAATTACTAGATTTTTTGTACCATTTGAAAGATAAATAAACACATACATGCCCTGACCATAAGAAATGAGTTAGTCGTTAACGATTGTAGAGGTACATTACCGACCTGGGCGGGTAGTTCGACATCACTGTGCTATCGAATTCGGCCTTAAAACAATTAAATATCAATATATATGACTACATACTATTCTCTACAAAGATTTTTGCTTGTTTACTGATTTGTGTTACAACCATGAAGCTATATTATTACAATATTCTCATGGTTACAATCGCATCTATCAACAATTTCAGATAGCTTGACGGGTATATTTGGCAGTTCGTAAAGTTTCCAATTACTGTGAAAAACATTTCAATTTGTCAAACATTATAATTTGCTTCAAAAACTTTAGAAATTTTAACTTTTATTCAAACCTAAAAAAATATTTAGCATGAAATTTGATTGTAGCTTGAATTGTTGTAATGATTCGAAAAATAACTCAAACGTCAAAATTCAACAAGAAAGTTTGAATTCATTGCTTCAAAGTTCTTTCTGCTTCAGCTAAATTAAATATATGGCTTTGTAAATTATTTTTATTTGAAATAGTAAATCTGCGGAAGATTGAATGAATTGAATGAATTAAACATATCAAACAATAAGAAATAATAGACATAACAAATCTGAGTGTAAATAGTCCGACTAACTTTCAGATTTTACAATACTGTCTCGAAACTAGAATGTACAGGAACACTTGTAGATACCTACTTCAGAATCAGAAAAACTTTATTCACATGAACCATACAAGTGATACTTGTGCCCGTCGCGATTTTTTTTAAAACACCGCCGGATCGAGAATCACACTACCACATTGAGAAGATCTGGCGAAAGAAACTCATCGGGTTAGTCTTTTATCAATACTAATGATAACATTATAAACTAGATAAAAAATACAAACTACAATCTAATTTGAACTTAAATAACTATGATTTTTTTTATACAAGAGGAGGTTAACGATCAAGTGGGTCACCTGATGGAAAGTGATCAGCGCCTCTCACGGACATCCGCACCGCCAAGAGTATTACAGATGCGTTGCCGACTTTCGAGGAATGAGTACGATCTTTTTTTGAAGGTTCCTAATTCATAATCGTTTAGGAATACCACCCTCAGTAACTGATTTCACAGAGGTGTTGTGCGGGGTAAGAAATGCCTTCGGAATCATACAGTTGTAGATCGCCACGCATCAAGATACTGGGTATGATACTTGAAACTCTGACGTGATGTCCAAAGGTGTCCGAAACAAGTCCTCAAAGAATTAATTCCCCGTGATAGATGCGCTAGAAAACACTGAGTGACCCAACATTTCTACGCAACGCCAAGGAATCAAGCCGATTGGTAATTGCCCGATCATTGACAATTTGAGTTTCTCTATACGTTGGATGTGGTCAAACTGAAGGAGCTAGCACTGTGAAGCTCCTGCCCAGAGTTGAGAACAGTACTCCATATGAGGCCAAATTTGCGCTTTGTACAGTTGTAAGCGATGGGTCAGCTTGAAATACTGTCTCGCTTTACTGGGCACACCAAGTTTTTTAAAGGCCTAGTTTTTTTTAACCTCCAGATGACCACGAAATTGAACATCACTCGAAATGTCAACGCCGAGTATATCAATGCAGGCTGTGGCAGTTAGAGAAAAGCTCTCAAATCGAGAAGATGTGACAATGGGAGTCTTTTTAGCGGAAAACACGAAAATTTGTCTTATTAGGGTTAAATTGCACACGATGTTTCGGGCCCCACAATGAAATTTCAGACAAAAAATTGTCAGCTTTAGACACAAGTTGGTTCCGGCTCTCGATAACATGTTCCCGGTATAAACTATGTCGGTTGAAGTTTAAACAGCCTTGGGAAACACCAGCATTGCCAAGCTTCGACTCCGAGCACATACCGTCGACAAAGACCTTGATGCTACGCTCCGTCAAAAAACTAGTGACACATTTGCATACCAAGACCGTAAGAAGAAAGCTTCGATAGAAGTTGCTTGTGCCACACTCGATCAAAGGCTTTTGCTATATCCAAACTGACAGCAATGCTTCTCCCTTGCTTTCGACTGCTTGCGCCTATCGGTGTGTTAAGTAAACCAAAAGATCACTAGCTGAACGACCACTTTGGAAACCGCATTGACGATCATTTAACAGCTGGTGCTCCTCTAGGTACCTTAAGAGCTGGCAGTTTGTTATGGATTCTATAACTTTGGAAAACAAGGAAGTTATAGCTAATGGCCGGTAATTGGACGTATCGGATCGGATCGGGTGTACTAAAGGGTGTACTGAATTCGGTACAATGCCTGAAGAACAGGAAAGCCGGAAGAGTCGCGTTAAAACATATTACATAATAACATGTAAACGTTCTTTGGTAACATATTATGGAAATGTAAAGAAAATCTTTATTAAGATTTCGTAAAATTTTGCTCTGATCCCAATAAAAATCAAACATTGACTATCTTACTTAAAGAAAGATTTATCCCTACATAACATTAGTAGAAGTTAGTATTTAGGTACTTGGAAGTAAAACGCAGGCTAGTTAGTTAAGCACGTTACTGCCTCCGCCGAGACGAACCAAACGAACCGCACTTTCTACCTTTTTTACGAAGTGTTTCGTCGTATTTTTTGAACCCTCATAGAGTACGTCTCCAATGTACTAGGTAGTTCATATTCTCAGAATATGATGTCAATAATAGACTATTTAAACATACAAAGTCTCAATTGAATAGCTGCATCACAGACACACTCGCTAGTACACTGACACACTGATAATGGATGATCATCAAAATGTTTGGCTCTTTACTGCATAACACTGCTGAAATTTGGTATTTAATCTAAGTTTAGTATACAATCAAAATAACTCATAAATCTATAACTTTCGTCCCCCGTCCGTAAAATAGGGACGGGGGTGGAAGTTTGTATGAGACCTCAAAGTGTTAGGGTACAGCTTCCTTAAGTGTTAGAAGGCCGAAATTTGGTATGTACCCAAACAAAGCTCAGTATACAAAAACACTGCCGTGCCCCCAAGACTTTGCTAGTACTAAAATACAACAGTCAGCTATAGTTATCGCTTATGATAATCAATAAACCATCAAAGAAAAAAAGCAAAGACAGAGAATAGTCTATGAAAACTAGCACTTTTGATGTGCAAGTAATACGCTCTAAAAAAAACCCCTAAAAAGACTGCGACTTACATAAAGAACTGAAATTCCACCAAAATAATTTCATGTAAAATGTTATCAACACGACCACAATAGGTTTGCCCTGTGAAAAAGGATCTTATGTAGAGCCAAGCTTTTAAATCTACACAGTATAACTCTACCGACCCTAACTTTATAAAATCTACAAATCATTAAAAATGTATAGCTTTTCTGTATTGAAACCGACATAACGTAAGTTTTCGCCATTGTAGTTTTCCATTTACAGAGAGGTAAAATTACACAGAGGGCGCTACAGCTGACAAATTCACTCGATCACCCATTTATTTTTATGATTCCTGCTTGTGGCCGTCAAGTGTCAAAATAATCATTATAGTAAAAATGTTCAATAACCCACCACAAAATATATCCGTAATGTATCTTTCGCTGTCGTAACATTTTTATGAGAAAAATAATGACGGAAAATGTGCAATCAAAATTGCCTAGTAAGGCTTTAGCCTTAAATGAATTAGTTTGCGATCGGATCTTGATTATAAACGATTAGCATGCGCCCGCGCATTCGGCGTCTACTAGTCGTCCCATGTGGGAGGTGGGAGGACCCCGACGGCCCATTGTCTTACGACGCATTATACCACAATACCACTGCCATTGCACACTATGTAAATCTAGTTGAGAATTCAATTTGTCCGTTGCAGCAAGTTACAGCGCCTCGACGGAATGTCAAACATCTCGCACCTCAGCACGGCGAGGACATCACTGCATCAAGTTTTCAGGAAATCAAGTTAAAGTTTTCGAATACAAAGTACATACTCTTACATCCTAAATCTATGGTACTACCTCATATGCAAAATATGTCTTCTTGTTTATTTCAATTGAATTTTTAACGGTTACTTACTTATTATTAAATACAGCGTTTGGCGACCTAAGCTTATTACGAGTATTTTTGAATTCCACAGTCCAGTGTTGTGAAGGTGCAATCTAATTTTTTTGCACTAAGTTCCTCACGAATTAATAAACATAATATGAATAAACTTTTCGCTGTGCGTAGGTATTAACTACTTCTAACTACTAAAGAATTATTACTTAATCGTCTGCCAGTAGCATAAAATATTGATTCAAATTAGATTTAGATTCTAACAACAACATGTCTGGATCATTCCACGTACTCGTATGTCGTTAGCTACTTATTGACCAAATGCCAACGTTATAATATTAGTGCTTATTAACATAAGTTTTAACAATGGGATTTTTACATTGTTTATCGCCCTTGTGGTCTAGCGGCCCAGGTGTTGGATTTGACATGAGGTCCCGATTCGATTCCCGGGTCTGGCAACAAAAATAATATTTGGTTTTTCCAGTTTTATAGTAAAATAATATTGTTCGTGATCGGATATGTGCCCGGTTGGCGAAAGTCGTGCCACCTTTCATATTGTGGGACTTAGTGTCTTCGATTAGTGTCTTTTTTTCCTTTTTTTTCGTCAAATTCAAATTTGGACATTCAACTGTCTCATGATTTTGTTTCAAGACAAGGTTAAAGGAAAACTTCCTTACTCAAAAGACTTAACATATAAGCCACAGTTTGACAATGTCTCTTTAACATCTTCAAAGGCACCTTAGAGATTCTCCATAAAAAATAAGATATATAAAGAAAACATGGAGGTCATAGTATTGTATATTTCGTGGCTATAATAATCTTGAAGATTATTAATGATATAGAAACAATAAAGCTCGGAGAACAAAGCCCTATCCGGTGACGGTTAAAGTTCAGGATAGCTTCCATTTATAGCAAATATTTCAACCCCAATGTGCGTTACGGTCGGTGCCAACAGATCTTCGGTTTTATTGTTTCACTGTCAATTATTTATCGTACGCCAGTGGTCAGTGGTGGTAGTACCGAGATAACTTGCGACTGAACTCAGCCGTCCGAACTCGGAACAAAACGGTGAGCGGTGTCAGTACCGTGGAAGTCTTATTGACCCGAAACACAAATCAACCAACCACAATTTAGAGCACTACAAACTACATAACTAGCTCCGTTACAGCTCTAGTTATTTTACACAATTATACAATTTATAAATTATTTTAACTGTTACACACAAAAACAATTTTATATCTATTCGTTTAGCATTATATTTATTAAAATTATTACAATATAACTTTACCTTCTGTAGTTGGTTTTGTACTCTTGTCTTGTACTCTTGAAAAAATAAATAAATGCAAAAATATACTCTAGTATTGAAAACCTACGTGGATTCATCGTATAAATATCCTTAGTGGAGAATCTACACCGATTCTATGTTCCTGATGACGTCGAATTCAGAGTAACTAGAACCCTTTACCAAAGACGCGTCCAATTTAGTTCGTAGGTATCTTCATTCCCGTGTCCCGTAAGAGATAAGCAAAGGTACAAGTAGCGCAGCTACCAATAGTCAAGTACACCCCGCCCTACAATGTGATAGGTGGCAAACCTATCGCCAACCGGCTAGATGTCCAATCCCAGACAACGTTGTTTTATTACAAAATTAACAAAACCATTTTCTTTTTGTTGCCCGACCCGGGGATCGAACCCGGGACTTCACGAAGTCAAGCAAGTCAACCGAACTGCTAGATCACAGACGTGATAACTGCTTTAAAATCGCAGTTCCTCTTTTCGCAGTAAATAGATACATGTACTTAATTTTCTTTTTATAAGTACATAGATACACGAGGTTGGCAGTTGGCACTCGGCGGTGGCCGGGCGACGCGCGTGCCCAAATGTCCGCCGGTTTATTGATGTCGGCGCCACTGACAACTTTCTCGTCTCGCAGACAATAACATTCAAATGGAAAACCAAAATGATTTTTATAACGCTTTTACGCCACACAATCGTATAACTCAATCGCAAGGTATTGCGTACTCGTGAACTGCCGTCAACTCGACGGACCGACGAGCACTTCACGCGGAAGCGGAGTTTGGGATTGTTTGCTCGTTATAGAGTAGGTACTTGTAACGAAAGCACCAAAAACGTTCCCACAGTCGTCGATCAGTGCGGAAAAAAAACAGTGTCGACGAATTAACACGTCTGCGCTGCGTGAGTGGAAACACTCGGTGGCGGAGGGCCCTTGTCCTGACCGAGAGCTGTCGTCTGCCAGACGCTGCTTCAGTGACGCCAGTCGTCACCATTGTGCGTAAGATAGTTGTCGATGTCTTAAATACATTAATTTCAAATAGTAATGATGCACATCGAGAGCCATTCAATAATGTTCGATGAGTCAGAAAACGTCAATACCTCTTCACGTATTACCCGATAATCTCCAAGGATCGGCTGTTTTACACTTACATTAATATAATTACTTTTATATTAATACTCACTATTTAATAATTAGGACAAAAACAGTACATTTATAAATACACTTGTCTAACCATTTCATTATGGAATTAATTTTAAAGATTCTTTCATGTTTTTTTTTTATTTCATCAAATGAAAAATGACATAAACAAATGAAACAACTAAAAGAAGTAGGACTAGATGTGAAAAAAATGTGAAGGGTTTGTGATAATTCCTATTTAATTGAAGAGATGTGGAATCTCGTTCAGATAGTTCACTTTCATTTTTTTTTAGCTGTAAGACCTATTTCGATAAAGTATAATCTTAATTATTTTACAACATATTATTTAAAGGGTTACCAAAGGTTTATACCTAAATCTCACAATCAACTACAACTTTATTACAAGTTTGGCCGCCTCGTTGGTCGAGTGGCTAGCATACACGCCTAACTACACCGATCAACCGCCAAGCTCGGGTTCGATTCCTGACGGGGGCAGGCATTTGTGTGATAAATGTTTGGATGTCTGCATTTCCGGGTCTGGGTGTTTATTAAATTTATTCTGGTATCTATTTAGGTATTTCTACTTGTTAGAATCGTTCACTAACACCCATAACACAAGCATTTAATTGGTTCACTTTGGGGTTTGATTCAATTTGAATAACTTGTCCATGGATATTTTTAATATTTGTTGTTATTACCAACGATTAACAAAAATACTTTATACAAATAATACACGTTTATAAATGTTATATTATTAACAACAACTATTCAAAAAAGGAAAATGAGAAATACCATTCGATCAGCTAAAAACAAACATTCATAGCTATGAGCAAAATCGTTGTGTTACTGTAGCTAGTACCGAGTGAGTGCCGAATGGACCGAGAGTGACTGAGTTAATGAGAAGCATCGCGCGGGTTATGCTAGCAGTGAACACTGTGTGAAAGTCCAGCTCAAATGGGACTTATCCTTTAAAACAAAGATTACACTGAACTTAGTGATTCTCTGTTTACGAGTTGGAAAGAAATCAAAATCAGACAAAGAATATGCAAACACAGCGGCGGTTATTAATTCGACTATGGTGTGATTCAAACAAAACCGTGCAGGTATTTATTTAAAATTGTTCCCCAAAAAAGTTCAAAAGTTTAACTTAACGCCTAATGGCATCAAGTTATCCATACATCAATCCATACGGAAAAAATAAATATAACGGGGTGCATGTTCTGTACGAATACGTTTTGTTGTAACGTGACAATACATAGAAAAAATATATATCTGAAGATAATGTTATATAGATAGTATACTATTTGTTATGTTGAGATGTGACGTAACCTTGTAGGAATATTTTTTAAAGATGGCTACAACTAGCGTCCTCAGCAGTTGTACGAATATTTTGGAGGGTGGCTATAACCAGCGCGAGCGTGCTCAGCAGTTGCTAATCCTGCAAGGTGTCTTTAAACATATTTCTGAATATTTGCTGCATTCGTTCGTGGATTCTGCGAACAAAATAGCTACCTACTTGTTAGATAGTTCGAAAACATAAGCATGATATAATGTAATAATATATGGTCGAGCTTTTCGATGTACTTATTTACTGCCGTCTTTCTTTTAATGTATAACGGCTAGGGAGAAAGTTAATGTGGGTGCTGAATTGAAGTATCTATCCTTGACCATGTTTTTTTTATTGAATGTCTAATGTGTTGCTACCCCTGAGGTTCTTAGAATTTCATCGGACTTTGTGGGTGAGCAGAGTACTCAGCCCGAGACATCACTATTTAGAAGAATTAGATTATCTACAAGGGCAGCATCAAGTGCT
>NJDC01000595.1:404014-427796 GCA_002245475.1 Calephelis virginiensis | reverse complement strand
GGATGGTTAACAATAGAAACTAAAACTTTCAGAACGACTAGAAAATGTAAAGTTTAATTGGGAAGAGCTCACCGGCGCATGTTCCACCTCCTCGCAATCTGAGCTCTGTATAATGCGAGTCAACTCGGACAACATTCGGAAGGCGAGCGTGGCCAGAAGGCGAAAATAAATCAGTATTTGCCTGTAGATGGACTGTTTAATTATTGATTTATTGTGCACCTTTCGAAGTATGGCGCCGGCTAATTGGTCGGCCGGCCCTCGCGTGACACTGCCGTGGCTTCGAATTATTGAGACAAAATTGTACAATATTATTCTATATCTTGGACCTTTGTTACAATTATAGAAGGCAACTTACTGCTCCATTGTGGAGAAACCTATGTGCCTAAAGTTGCTTAAAGTATAACTTGCAATTCCCCGAAGATTGAATTGTGGCATTGTGTCATGAAAAAGTTGTGATGTTAATAGTACTCGTTTATTACATTTCTCAAATACAAAAATCTTTAGATTGGCAAACAAAGTAAAAATTACAAGAAAAACGGCAAATTCCAAAAATCACATTTCGGTTACTCAAAAAGTAGTAAAATTATTAAAATAGCGATTTATTAAAACTAGTGCTCGCCAATTGGTCGAAATTCAACCATAATAAATTTTAATATCTTGTTGATAAGAACGCCGTCTTCATTTCTCAAGACCAACTACTTTGTTTGTTTGTGTGTGTCATATGCATGGTAGTGTGGGTAATATATTATTTATTGATTTAATGTACTTTATAAGCATTATTATTGAAAAATATTAGCGTTCTGCACTTCTCCTACACATAAACTATAAGTGTGCCAAATTTTATGCTCCTGCGTCCACGAAATTTTCATAAAAAGGGGTCCAAAGTTTTGGCATCACGTATTAATATATAGATAACCTCGATCATGTCATCAAGTATAAACTTGAAATTGTATTTGTTGTTTCTCTAAATTTGGAATTATGTAGAAAAGGAACGCCACGAACTGCCACGCCCTTTCTTTAATCTTTGTATTCATTTATTTGACTACTTTAATTTTACGTATGAGGAAAAATATCTTTCAAACAATTCGTTTTGAAGATTGACATTCTCCATCTTGATATTTGGTTATCTATGTTGACATTCTTAGAATCATTGCCTTAGAAAAAGTTTGTAAATAAAAGGAGTGATATATTCGTTTGCGAGATTCACTTCAGATTTTATTAAAGTTTACATTTCTCATTTTAAAGCCTAAACAGACTAACAAATATTAATAAAAACCATTCAAAACAAATGCGAGTGATTAATGAAAAACGTACCTGTATAATGATAATAACTGAAAGATTTCTAATACATACTTGAACTAAATTTTACTTTAAATATACTTTTGTACTTCTTAAGTAACATCTAATTATTATCCGACTATTCAATTCATTGTTATTTAGTTGTATGGTTTATTAGTCAAGTTTGATTATTTATAAGAATAATTAAATATTACTTAAGTAGGAGAAGGTGCTTCAAAATTGTTTTGCTAGAAATTGAGCGTTAAAGTATATTTTAGAAATCTATTAGTTATTATTATACAGGTACGTTTTCCATTAATTTGGTATAGTTATTTACTCGTATACGTTTATGCTGCGCCTTGACTTGAAATATTACGTACAACTAACCGTGCAAAAACTGATAAATTTAACAAACGTACGAAGTGGTTTATTTACCAAAGGACAACAGTTAGTAAGCTATAAAATTGGTAGGTACTTGTCATGAATTAAATTTTACTACTTTTCCACGAAAAATCACACCTAGCTTTGTCTCGTTACTGACAATTTGCCTGCGTTTATTTGTCACGTATTAAGTTTATTGATGTGTAGATTCTTTACACGCAACCTTCGAGCTTTTCGCACTGTCCGGTGAACTTAACCGGACGCACTTTGGTAGTGAACCGAAATACCGTGGCGCATGAGCAAACAATACCGTGAGACGCTCGACGGGGGTAAGGTTCGGGGACACTGAGAGGCTAAAGATACTTATGGCGTTAAACAAACTATTTGATTAAATCTAATTTATATTTCTATTTAAGCTTATACCATTTGCATAAGATAGCATTGATTGCTGATACGGTTCTTTTAATAATTTGAAGTGTGTTAGAATTAAAAAAGAAAGTGTTAGGAGTAAAAATAGAAAAATGCAAGAAGAATGGCCGCATGACCCCGCCTATGTGTGAAACGTGGCGAAAAAATAATAATAAAATTACTTCGAAACTAAAATTAAGTAAGTAGACGAGTAAGAAGCTTCACGCCCATTATAATGTTAAAATTAATTTTATAAAATGACAAGTCCAAAAAGTTTCTTTCGCCGGATTTTCTCAGTATTAGGCCGAGATTTAGGATCCTGTGGTAATTTATAATGCCGAGGATTAAGAACAGAAGTAACCAAGGTGCCCACGATTAGCCAAAGGTACTAAATTCTTTAATGTGTAAGGTAGCAAACCTATCGCTAATTGGTCACTTATTCAATCCCGGTAATGCTTTTATGGAACAAATGATTAACTTAGTTTGATTTTCCCGACCTTGGCATTGAATCCTGGACCTCATGTAGCCATTTTACTAAATGGCTATTACAGTCTACAAAACGGTTCAAAATTTACCCTCAACTTGGGGTCGACACTTTACCGACAACACGGTTAATTGTGACTAACAATTAAATATACAAGATTTACTAATCACAGTTCTCGTAGCGATAAAGGTATAGTTTGTCTTTGGGTGGTGTGGTTGGGCCCTGCAGCAGCACGGCCGCCGCGACGCGAGCACGCTCTGGGCTCTCGGCTCTCGTTTCAATATTTTAGTAGCCGTACAACACAAACAGAACTCCTTTGCAGGGGGTCAAACGTGTGTGAAGAGAGTTTCCGTGTCACTCACGCCCTTTCTTGGTTACACATTAGCTTGCACATCGCTGACAAATATTTTTTTGTTTTCCCATGATCATCTTACGCTGGAAGGCTTGACATGTTTGAGATATTTGTAGGCATGAGGTTTTTCTTTGTTCAATTTTACATGATATGAATGGCAGAAGATTAGTTTAGTTAGTGACGCTGCCGTCTCCTATGTTGTGGCGGGTAAACTTCCACAAAATGGTTGTGATGGTTAGGTATTCACCTGAAACATATTTGATGTCAAATGCTGCCTATAACTAAAAGTTCATTTAGTAGCTGGCATACTACCTAGCCCCGTTGTTCTATAATCCGTTTTCCCGAGAGGGATAATGTCCGATCGTAGCAGGTCAGGTTGATCTTCTCGGGTGATGCATTGTATAACTGCTTTGTCAATTGAACTCGAAATCGAAATTTGTTGAACGAACTATTGAACTGGCTTGTATAGAACTAAAACAAGTCATTGTAGTTAGTGTTTATAGACCCCCGTCACCAAATTTTGATTAATTTAAAAAAAATATGGATAATGTATTGCATAAAATATGTAACTGTGGCAAATCTATTGTTATTTGTGGAGATTTTAATGTCAATATTGTAGAATGTAACAGCTTAAGTATTAAGCTCAAGTCTTTGTTCTTGTCATATAATTTATCAAATTTGTTTTTTGAACCGATAAGAATAACAGCCTCAACATCAACCTGTATAGATAATGTATTTACAAACATAGAGCCTCAAAGTAAATCTATAATAAACAAAATCGAATCGGATCATTGTGGACAACTAATGACATTTTCTTTCCTTGACAAAAAACCAGTAAATATAACTATTACTTGTAAAACCATTACGAAAAATAAGCTTAATCTTTATCGCGACAGTGTAATAGAAACATTACCTAGTTTTTCAAAGGATATTGATCGCAATAGTCTATATAATTTAATGTTTAACGTAGTAAAAAATCGAAGTGACCTGATATTTAAAACTCAAACTTGTAGTATTAATGACACAATAAAATTATGTGTCTGGGCTACTTTCGAAATTCATAAAATTCGACAATGACTTTTTGACCTTTACGAAGAAAAAAAAATCAATACTAGTATTACTTTCATTAACCATGTTAAGGGTTATTCAAAAATTTTTAAAAAAGTTTGTGTACAAGCCAAATCTAATTTTGTAAGCAATAAAATAAAAAATAGTACCAACATTGTTAAGACTACTTGGCAAGTTATAAAAAAAGAAACTGACAAAGTAAACATTCAGAATCCCAACATAAAATTGAATGGTGACCATAATGAAATGTGAAATTTATGAAAGTAAATATCAATGGTCAGTTATCATCAGGGTCTAAACTGTCTGTCGGTGTACTACAGGGGTCCATTCTATGAACATTTTTATTCCTCATTTATATCAATGATCTGCCTCAAATGGTAAATAGCAATCATAGAATCATTTTGTTTGCCGATGACACTTCCTTATTATTTAATGTAAAAAAAAGCACCAAATTATGATATCGCAAATGCTTTTTTGACTAAAATTGAGGAGTGGTTCACAACCAATGGTTTACATTTAAACGAAAATAAAACGAAATGTGTCAAATTTAATGCTCCAAACGTCAAACATTCGAGTGCAAATAACAATATTATTTTATTTTATTATTATATTATTAAAGGCATGAAATTGAATAATGATATATCGACAACATTTCTGGGCATTACACTGGATTCAAAGCTATAATGGGGCCCACATATTGCTAAGTTATCGAATAAACTAGCTTCTGCAGCTTTTGCTATTAAGAGAGTTAGGAAAATATCTAATGTAGACACTGCTAGGTTGGTTTATTTTAGCTATTTTCATAGTGTAATGGCTTATGGCATTCTTTTGTGGGGAAATGCAGCGGATGTCAACACAATTTTTATTCTACAGAAACGAGCGATTTGAGCTATTGACAACATTGGACCTAATTCATGATTTTTTTTCAATTATCTTGATTTTTTATACAAATTTAATATTTTGACAACGTTCTAACGGCTAATTACTGATCTTTTAAGACATTTGACATTGTTAGGAATTTACAATTTACAATTTACATGTAAATTTAGGAATTATAGTATTTATTTTATTTTTGCATACTTTGATAAATTTAATATATACGAGCAGTATACATATTTCTTATCATATGTCAATCCTTATACATAGTAATAATTGAAATCTAAAATTTTTTAAGAAAATTTTAATTTTAACATTATACCATTTTCCGACATTTTTTATTTTATACTTTAATTTTAATTTCACTATTATTACTTATTTATTATAATTTTATTGCCGAATATATTTTGTATTTCTTACTTTATTAAATTGTATTCCCTGTTTTTAGGGAAAAACCATAACCTGGTCTAACTCATCTATTATTATTTTTAACTACCTGCATGTTTTGTTTATATCATTGTCATACATAAGGATGCTGTTAAGACAGGATTTGTTTGTGTATTTGTATGTGTTTTTTTGCAATGTTTGATGTAAGGTGTTTTTAAAGGTTGTAATAGTATTTTTACTACCGTATGTGCTTGTCAAACATTATTATAATGTATTTTAACTGTTGACGTATTTCAAGTGTAACGAATGTATCTACGAAATAAAGACAACGAATTGAATTGAATTTAATCTTTCATCTGTCATTCTTTTATCAGCGAAGCATGCCTTTTCTCATTTTAACACCAACACTTTCTTTCAATCCCACTCTTTGTCGGATCTCACTGTTACGAATAAGATCAGCTAGCGTTACACCACATTTTTTCCGTAGCGCCCTCATTTCGACTGGATTTATCCTACTCTCATGCATTTTCTGACATACCCAACTTTCGCTTCACTACAAGAACGTCGGGATAAGCACAGAATTATGCAAAGCAAGTATAGCATTTTGACCCAAAACCTCGCTTACCCAGCGCTTCATTCACACTATTCCCTGCACACACTCTCCTTTCCACATCCGCGGTGTACCTTCCATCCCTGCTTAATGCACAAATAAGATATACAACTTCAATAACTTGCTCCAACACTACATAAAACTTTTTTAAATTTAAGTAAAATCGAGAAATAATAGATAGATTTTCTATTCAGATGGGACCACAGATAGTCACTGGTTTATTACATAATTAAATAAACTCCTTATGGCCGCAATAGTTTTGTACCAGCTTTACGTGTCGCGATAGCAACATATCTCTAGTTATAATGTTGATAAAAGTAACCGGTGCAATACAGAAATATGGAGACTAACAATATTGAATTTTGTGAGAATATTCTTGGGCTCAGATACAAGTAATAGCATGTTTATGTTCGGGATAATTTGCTGTTACAAGATATCATATTTGTTTTGCGATTGCAGCTGTCAAACATTGTTTATAAACTATTTATACGGATAAGGGAATAAATTGATTTTATCATCGCCATATTCAATAGAATATATTAGCATAAGCTATCTCTTTATTACATTACACTATGTAGGTATGTACGTAGCTAGCCGTCAGCGGGCCCTGTGTGGACGAATTACAGACCAGTAATAATTAAATAAATTGCGACACTCCTAAAAACAAGACGTTATTTATTTGAACTCCCTTTGGGTATGTCTGTCTGTTTTTTAAATTATTAAGTAGTAGATGATTTCCAAACAACAAAATAAAGACGCAGCCTATACAGGGTTTGTTTGAGAGGACCGGCCAAATTTTAATACAAGTGGGTATAGGCTTAAAAAGGTAATGCATTTTAAAAATTAGTGTCAAATTACACAATTTACTTTTACAACACTGTCATTTCAAACAATCCGCAAAAATGCTTCACATGTTGTCACGCTACATCGTACCTAGTACGAGTCATGACGTCATCAGCCTGCAAATGTGATTGCGTCGGTGAGCAGTTTAATGCTTTGCTTACGTTATAACCACGAATTTTGTATTTTGCGTTGGACAAACAATTTGACGCCACTATAGCCTTGCCTGTTCATATGTGTGTACTGTATCGTCATGTTCTAGGTCTAAGAATCCGACCATAATATAGCGGTTCACCAATAACATTTACGTGTCTTTAAACGACGTTAACTATTTTACTATATTTTACCATCAGGAGAGCAGACAACCTCGCGAGTAGCCAATATATACTTTTACGTTTTCAACATCCACCATTGCTTCGATATGTCGTCAAAATTTTAACCCCAAAAGATTATTGGCTTTGGAGAAGTGCGTAAATAATAAAATACGGAACCTTTTCTTGCAGTCAATTCTGATTCTTAGTATATAAGATTCAAAGAGATATTAAATAGTTTAAAGCAATAAATTACAATAAGGTTTACCGTAAAACAATACATTAAATTATGTAACATATATTAGGATTGGAGAAAATAATAAATTATAAGTGATACGCAAAAACTTACAAGTGTTTCTTTATAAGAAAATATGAAAACGGTTGGATAAAAGAAAATATTTAAAAAAACTGTGTTGTGGGAAGTACAAGTAGGTAGTATAAAACATAAAACGTTTTTATTAAAATAAGTCGAGTCAAGCGATAACATTTTGAATTTAGAAATATCATAATTTCTTAAATAAGCGCGGGCGACGCTGAGGCGCGACAGATTAGTACTACATTTTTTTTCCTGTTTATCGAGTGGTCTGCTTTGTTGCATATCACAAAAAAGTAACTTAGTTGTTAACAAACCATCAAATTGACACAATCAATGATATGAATATTGAATTAACTAAAACACCAAAAGTTTTTTTTTTTTTTCATATGAACCTTCAACTGTCAATAATGAACATAACATTAGTAGCGGAATCTCTCCATCCGTTATGACCTAGGGAGATAGATTTATTTATTTTTATATTAATTACTATTTTACCCGCGACTTCGCAGATTTTCGTACAAAAATTCGACCCTATGTAAATTCGACCCTTTGTGGGCTTAGTTTTGAAAAAGTAGGCTATTTTTGAACTCGCGTCTTTATCTATATGCATATCTAAGTATCAAAATATCATGAAAACGTAACAGACTGTAACAGTACCGTAAGCTAATGTGATAAAATATAATTTAACATCTATACCCTCAAAAGACCTTCACGCAACTTGAGATAATATTGTATGAATATTGCATCCAAACGAGATCACAGAAAGAAAGAAAGAAAGAAAGAAAATTATTTATTTGTGGAATATGTGTGTAAATGAGATGTTACAAAAATATTTAAGTAAGTATATCAAGATATTCTACCATATTTTGGTTTGCAAATATTTTAACATTTATAAAAAATATTATTTAATTACATGTGCTTTAAGTTTTAAGCCAATTATTTATATTTATAACTAGTTTAATTATTTATTACCAAAACATTTAAAAACTATAATTAAATTTAGCCCTGTCTACCGTAAACTACCGATAAATAAACTACAGATAAGCAGTACTATCTCAACACCATAAATTTATTGATATTTTAATGTCACAAATAGTCTGTATGTAACTACAAAAGATGATACTTCTACATTAAAATCGTTAACAGCAATCTCAAACAAAATAATTTCGCATCTATATTTATTACGTGCAAACGACAGACTCGCAGTGTATTTCCTGAGGATATAAGCCTGTATGTGTCCAAGAGATGTACCGACAGACGTGTTCCGCGCGCGGACGCTGCGGCCGGTCCATAACTTATCGTATGTAATAAAATTAAATGTAACACGTTTCTCTTTTTCATGTAATCTTCATAATTTATAATCATTTTTTCCCTCTGGAATGTGCGCCGCGATCTTTCTGTAACTGTTGATCTGTTCGCACTAGTGCAGTTCCTGTCTGTCTCTATAGACATTATCTTCTAGATATCATATTTAATGAATAATTCGAATTAATTTTGCGCATATTGATAAGATCGAACTAATCGTAAAATAGTTTATAGATATTAAGGCAATTTAAGATAAGAGATGACTCTCTTCATGCAATTATTGATGTGCAGCATATCATGTAATATGGATGATTTTATATGAACTGTAAGTTAATAGATATTGCTCATAAGACATAGTTTTTATACAATATAAAAATATCCTGAAAAAACCTCGCCTGCTGCTGCTGCTGAAAAAAGCAACAACAGTTAGTAGAGCGACCTATTAGGAATAGCTGGTGGTCATCGGGTTCATATTTATATTATTATATACATATTGTTATATATCTTTTCTTAATATATATAAATTACGTGTCACGTTGTTTGTCCGCGATGGACTCCTAAACTACTTAACCGATTTGAATCAAATTTGCACACCGTGTACAGTTTGATCCAACTTGAAAGATAGGATAGCTTACATCTCAATTTATAATCAAAAAAATTAACATCCGAGCAAAGCTGGAATAGCCAGCTAGTATTATTATATGTATTAATGGTCGTCCAGTGATCACAAATTTTAATTATAAGTTATTCAATAATAATTCTTAAAATTTAATGTTCTGTGGTTATTACGGTTGTATTGTTAGTTATCTTTTTGATAATAAAGCCATTGTCATTTGTCAAGACCAACTACTTTGTTTCCAAACATTATGAATATAGTTCGTGAGCCATGTTTGATCTTTTATCGTTATCAATATTTTTGTTTATGTATGATAGTAGATGTAATGTTTTATTTATTGATTTAATACAATTTATAAGCATTGTTTTTAAAAAATAGTAGCGTTCTGCACGTCTCCTACACATAAACTATAAGTGTGACAAATTTCATACTCCTCCGTCTTCACAATTTTCTTAAAAAGGGGTCCAAAATTTTTGCCTTACGTATTAATATTACGATGACACATTTATTTCACATAGACTATATAATAGTTTTTGTGTGTCTATAAACATTTAAAATACAGATCGGAACGTGGCCACTCATTGAGAAGATCCGGCGAAAGAAACTCAGCGGGCTTGTATTTATATTATAACAGCTTTCTGCTCGCGGCTTCACCCGCGTGGACTTTGGTTAGGTATATCGCCCCAATCGTATTCCTTCTTTTAATCCCTTCTCTCATTTCGTCCCAAGGGAGCATTCAATCGGGATAAAGAGTATTTTATCACCCAAGTCAGCTCATACCTTGTCTGTACACCAAGTTTCATCAAAATCCGTTGAGTAGTTTCTGAATGATTGACGGATAAACATTCAAACAAATAAAGTTTCACATAAATTTATAATAATAATTATCTTTGGACAAGTTATACAAATTGAATCTAACCCCAAAGTAAACAAATTATATGCTTGTGTTATGGGTGTTAGTCAACGATACCAATACATAGAAATACTTAAATAAATACCAGAACATTTTTTTTTATTTATTTATTATTGCACCAACAAAGTATACACTAATACAAAACAATCAAAACAAAATATAAAAAAACAAGTCATGTGTTACTCTAATTACAGATGCAAATAGCTTTCTTAAATTAAAAGCTCCACGTATACATTAAAATAAAATTTTAGCAATTATATGAATTAACAATTCAATGAAATCAGCAATTCACAAATAAATTAACAATCAATTTTAAATTACCAATTAAAACAAACCAACAATTGAATTAAATAAGCATTTCAATAAACTTATCAACTAAATTAAAACTATTACATCACATGTTTTTGAAATGAAACCATACGGTAAGTATAATAAGTATTTAAAAATAAATTCAAAAAATTTCATACATGTAAGATAAAATATAATTATAGTACTTTAGTGCCTATATAAACTCCGTTGACAATAAAATGCGTTGGTTTAACAGTACCTAATTAAAATTTATTACTACTATAAAAAACGAAAAAAAAAAAAACTAATCTTTAAGTAACCGATCTCTTAGTTTTTTAAACTGAGCTAAGGAGTTTGAGAAAATTTTATTTGGAGTTTATTTGGGTGCACTTATTATGAATAGAATTACAATTTCTTAGTGATCGGTTTAGTGGACCATTTCGACACAGATTTGATTTTGAACTACTCATTTCAAAGGGTGGTTTCTTAAGGCTCTCTACTGTTTTTGGAATCACGATATTTGTTTTAGATAAAAGTTTAGGGGTATCTGAGATTCCATTAATGAGCTTATACAGAAACATGACGTCAAGCAGTTCTCTTCGATGATGAAGTGATTTGAAATGGAAATGCTTCAAGCGATTCTCGTATCTTGGCAAATTCCGGGTCAAGTTGCAAATATAAGACAGGTGCCAAACTTAATAAACACCCAGACCCGGAAATGCACACATCTAAACGTTAATCACACAAATGCCTGCCCCCGTCGGGAATCGAATCCGAGCCTCGCGGTTAGTAGGTGTAGTTAGGCGTGTACGCTAGCCACTCGACCAAAGAGGCGGTTTTATAATATTAGTGTGATTCTTACATCAAGCATATATTCGCGCACTTCCTTAATGATATATTATAATACAGCTGTGTTATAAATACAAGATAATTTGCAATGTCTCTCTCTCTGTGTGTGTGTGTGTGTGTGTATTTGGTTTCCAAATGTCATCACATAAATTCACAATTTATGCACTAGTCACACTCGACCGTCATTAGCTATTTCGCGCCGGGTGGGCCCGTCAACCATCTATCTAATATTTGCAACTTTATGATCAATAATAATATTTAATATCAATGTAAATTAGAAAAATTATAAATAAAAATGGACCATGATCTAATTTTGATTTATACAACATAACTTAATATTTTATTTTACTTTTAAATACATCACTTGTGAAAATTTTAGCTTTCTTACTATCACGATTTGTGAGATATAGCCTGGCGACAGACAGACAGCGGAGGCTTAGTGATAGGGTCCGTTTTTGAGGCGCATAGATTTCCTAGGGCTTAAGATAAAATACCGTCTGGAGAGATTTTTGGAAATAAAACACACGGTTACACGTTCACTGGGGCGAGAGTGAGGCGCAGAATGTTCACTTCTTCACTGGGAGTTTTCTTCTTGTTCTTGAGCGTTCCCAGTAACTTTCCTGGAGGACCGACCACAAATTATAAAGACTTATGTACAAGAGACCGACCGCGAATGAATTCCCGGTACTTATACGATTTCGGGAACGGGATTCTGCAACATTCCATACCTCACCCCTGAACCATACTTTATTGAATTTCTTTATTAAAATATACAAATATCATGTTCAGACATATTAAAAACCTATTTTTTGGTCTAGATCTATCCTGGCATACTTAGTTGTGCACCCGACTGCGCTCGGTTTCCATTTGGCGGCGAAATTCCGCCATCTCAGCTTTTATGTGACCCTGCCCCCCTCAGCTCAGTGTAAAACGTAAAGGCGCGGCGCTCCCGAAATTATTAACGTTACGGATGCGGTCGTATGCACATTACAGTCGTTACATTACCCCTAACAACATATCCTAATTTTATTACATTCGGGTAAGTAAAAAACCAAAATTTTACACTTTATTGTCACACTTAAACTTAGCCGAGTTTTGGCTATTTACCGCACTTATAAAGTTCGTAATACGATAAGACGTTCTAAATTTGTTCTTTTTACCATTTTACACATAAATTTAAAGAATACAACACATTTTAGATATAAATTTTACATAAAATAACATTACAAAATTACATACACAAATATGCTATAAAACATTGGAAAATCTATTCAAAAATATTATTTTTTAAGTCAAAACAACTATACAAACCAAAATAGAGTATATAAGCTCATAATTATATACTAAAACACGTTATTTACTTGAAATAAAAATACAAAGACATCAACATTTACATGAATTCAAAGTATCCGTAAGGTATCGCGTGTCAAACGCGTGCCATCCTTTGGGTCGAGTCGCTCTCGCCGATGTTGTCTATGGTTCTCTATGGTTGTCGTGCACAGTTTTGACCCTTTGGGTACGGAACCCTAAAAATTGTTCACTGAACAATCACATATACTTAATATCTTTTTTGGTTGTACACTAAAATTAATAAAATGTATGTAAAAAAATATTTAAATTAATAAAAGCTTGTCAGAAGCGGATAGCGTGCTTATAACACTTTTTTTTTCGAAATGACTACTGTTGTGTACGTCTTTTACTTTAACAAACACTCTTTCTCGCATTGATTTTAAGTGTGTGTTGTAAGAAAAGACAATTATTGAATGTGGAGGAATCAAAACAGTAGGGTTACTCTTGTAGCTCGATTCATGCAATTTTGCAAATGGAATCGAGTATGTCATTTTAGGTACTCTTGAAGACAGAACTGTTGAATTATTATGATATAGTTAAAAACAATAAATTATTTTATAGGATTCAATGAATATATTTGTAACTGAATGTAAATAATCCGCTAGTATTGTTTTCAAAAGTATCTAAAATGACTTAAACGATTCCAATTTCCAATTCGCATGAATCGATATGATTATATCGAGATTTAAGAGTTCGCCAAACAGATCTTTGTTATTTTCATTTCATAAATATTACTTTCGTCACTACACTATTACTTTGTTCTGGATAAATTTTATTTACTTAGCGTCACGACTCGGCGACACTCGTCTTTAAAATATTTGTAGATTGTTTATTAAAGTTAAGAGATTGAAAATTCTTTTTCGCGATTTTCTAAAAGTTGTCGCTTTTGATGTATTAACGCTGCCCTAGAAAGGTTATGCTTTAGTTACCAGTAACCCTGAAAGAAAAAATAGATAGAGAAGATGTAAATTATACAAAACTGTACTTATGTAATTGCAAAAACATTTTGCATGAATTAAATTCGATTAATCGCAATCAATTACAATTATGATCTGTTCTTGTAGTTCTGGCTCAAGTTTATGCGTTACACAGAGTTGCACCCATGTTGGCTCAGGTTGTGTTACGCAAACAGAACACATCTAGAATCATAATTAATTAGCAATGAGATGATGAGAAACGCAGCGAGTACTTTTCATTAATAATTCATTTAGTTTCAGTTAGTCATGTAACCGATCTGGCTAGAAATATCTAGTAGAAGACCTAATCGAAAACGAAGCTCGCTCATTTGTTTAATGTATAATATGTAAGTTTTATACCAAATTTAATAAGTGTTTAAAACATTTCTACCTAATGTTTCTTAACGTCGTTCAAATCAGATTTTCTGTTACTGTGGTCCGCTCTGTATAGCTGTGTCCACTGTCCACAATCAAATACCGTTTATTGCAACACGTAAAAGATTTAAACAAACACAATAGACTTACTCTTATTAAACCAAGATGTGATATAGCAGTATGATATCTGCCTTATTGTTAGGTATGCTAGAAAAAATTAAGCTAAATGTACGTATATTTTCTAGTTTCGCTTTCATCAATACGGAGGTAGGGACGCTCTAGCAACATCTATGGTGTCTGTAGGTGACGGTTGTCTCCAGTAACAAGGAGAGCCGCTGGTATGTGTCTTTCTTGTGACACGAAAATTTTCTGTCCTAAACAGTATTTAGCCATCCCACTAGGATTTGACAATATTATAATTTGGTAAAACATATTTTTCATCTTCTAAACAGCTAAATGAACGTATTTCTAATTCAGATCTTAGACCATAGCAACCCGTTGCTACATCTCAACGGGTAACGTTATTGAGAAAGCGAAATTCATCAGGAGTGAATGCTATAATGCCAGTTGTGATTTATGAGATGATGGGCGTTCATCGAGCATGTTCCCGGAGGGATGCCGACGAGTGAAAGGCAATAGAGCCTCCCGGGGCGGCGGCCGGGCCGCGTCTCCGTCAGGTGGCGCACGAGGAACGCAATAAATACCCGCTTATCGCAAATCACCTCGTCCAACCGAAGGCCGAGTTATTCATGAGCCCCGCATATGTTTAACCCCGCTTACATTTATCATCACGCGGCTCAGTCAATTAAACCGGACCATCGGTGATAGTGCACTCGCACCACATATGAGATTTCCCCAGCAGACGTTATTTATTGCTATGTAATTTGTATTTGTACTATCGGACCTCGGAGCAGATTTATCACCAAATATCATATACACAGAATAGGGCAGAATTATTCAATAAATTATTGCCTATCGATGTACTCGTATCGCTTTGAAGGTTCGAGCTCGGTACACACTCAAGTATTTGGTGTTTTCAATTAGAATGAAATAATCTATTTATGTAAATACTAATGTAATAAAATTAAGTAATTTTATTAACCTTGTATGCTGTTCAATACAGTTGACGGAAGTTTCAGATTGGATCCCATTGAAAATAAAAGCCCTTTTAAAGATGTTACATCAAAGCGTGTTGTAATTGTTCCGAAGATGTAAAATTTAAAAAAAAATTAAGGGCTACTTATGCGAAGGAAAAGGAAAAAAACAAATTAGTTAATAAGCTTCGCAATGGCGCCAACTAAACCGAAACCGTAGAAACCATGCCAAACTCGTTCTGAAGTCAAAGTCATATTGAGTTTCATTTGTTTGACTATCGCGGTGTGGTACCTACACTCGGAATTCTCACCAAAAGTTCAAACAGTAAATAAATAATATTATTTGAAGGTAACGTGGTGTTTACGACAACAAATTGGACGAAAAAGGCTAGATTTGAGGAAAGAAAAGTTTTGGATTTTGTAACACAGTCTTCGCGCAAAGCCATTACTGTAAACGAATTTTTGGCCAAACATTCAACAATAATACCTTTGAACAACCACCATATTCACCAGATATGGCTCCAGCCGACTTCTTTGTTTTTGATAAAATCATATTAACACTTCGCGGCACTCGTTTTCAATCGGTAGAAGATATAATAATAGAAAAGAGAATAGTAAACAGCGTTTAAAAAATGTTTTAATGATTTGATTATTCGCTGGCGAAACTCTATCGTTACTGAAGAAGCATTACTTTGAAAGTGATAAAAAATATATAGTGTTGTCGTATCAGCTTGTTTGTCGGCTGCTACGGCTATATAAGTCAAAGCGAGCATGCTTCGTGAGGCATTCTTTGTGAACGCCTTGCAGTGTTCGGACCGCCGTCTAGTACGGGGGTCGCCACTGGTAATAGGTCATAGGATGGCAAAGAGATAATTCTAGATCGTAATTGTTAATTCATTCATCGTAGTCATTCAGGGGGTGCATTATTTGGTTGGCACTCACGCGGGGTGGAGCTTTCTCTTCCCCTTCAGGGGTTTACTTTTGTTGTCATAGTTGAATGCTAATTCCTATGTTCACGATGGTTTGGTTGGCAACGGATAGGCATACGCTACTTGTTAGTGCGAGATTACTGAATGATAAAGTGTGGACATCAGGATCGAGTGGATCACGTGTTACGACTTTGTTCTGATATTTCTAAGTTGTTTATTGGACAAACGCCCACAAGTTGTACGCTCCCGGGCTACCAGCCCGGCGGCTCATGTATGGGCCAGTAGATAGAATGTATTTTCGCTCCGACATACACATCTATGTTGATAAAAGAAAGATAATGTAAAATTACAAACAAGTCTTTTATAAAGTCCATTTAAATATTAAATAGTCCTTTTATTAAAATAATACAAAGAATCCATTTAAACTCGCTAAACGTTTGATATGTCCATCACTGCATTATCCTTTCGACACGGTAGCACTAATTGGATAAAAAAAAATAAACAAAAAGTATCAAACAAACAAACACCATAATGATGCGGATGGTCGTAATTTCAAGGCGCAAAGGGAAATTCATTTAACATGTGAATTAGATGCGTTTGGGTCGAACACTGGCATTATACACCAGGAGGCCGCGACCATTTTTACTTCGCTATACTAGTTATTACATTTTCATCATCTAATTTTATATAAAATTTAAATTTCGTATCTCCTTAGAAGTACAGAATTTAAACACTTACTTTTTTTTAATTGCTATCAATCCTGTTTCTGCTAATAAGTTAAATATTGCATCAGAGTGATTATTTATGATTGAGCAGATACAATGTAAAATCTTTTATATATATAACTTTATCCTTACACTCTACTCAGCACTCTGCCACCAGTGATTTACCCCGAAAGGACTTAGAGCTATATGTGTGAAAAAAACTCACAAGTAGTGGAATAGACTTATAAGTATCAGATACAATTCCACGTGAAAAAGGATTCACTAAAAATCCTGCATATATGCTAAAAGTACTGGTTAGAAGTTGAAGTTACGAGATCTTAGTGTATGTTTCATCGTTTACTTAATAATGTGTAGCTGGCGACTGTCTCTAGATAATATGATGCTTGACTGACAACCAAATGACTTATCCTTTATTTATTGAGTAACCATTGCCATCTTTGGTGCCTTAATTGTGTGTATTTCTAACCATTAAGAACTCTGCTTCTTTTTATCCTAACCATAGCATTTAAAAATCGAGTACTTACATTTCGTCAACTCTTATAGTACTTTATATGTGTTTTATATGAGATGTGTTGCTTAGAGTGGGCCTCTTGATACTGCCGAGGGCATCGTCAACGGCCTGATTGATGGGCGGAGGACCGAACATCCAACTATTGTTAGTGTTTAACTAACAGTTACTATTCAAAACAAAATTGGATCTTGATGGATGGTCTTAATAACATAAAGCAAACATAGTTGTAACGGTTACACCACAAGTGTTAAGTGCTCGCATCACCTTGTCTACGATATCGTCTTTTATTAAATATCACATTGTGTAATATAGCTTATTATTACTCGTATATGTAAAGTACAGCTGTTGTTCTTATCATCGCTAACAAAATGACTATACTTTTAACCATATTTGAAAATGTATTTGAATACGTGTCAGAGCCTCCTGGTTTCACTGTTGATGCTGCTGCCCTTCATAAGACTTTGTTTCTAGGTAAACTGAAAGTAATGAACTTACTAGAATATTCACCAAAACTGTTGGTCTGTGTTTGCTGAGCAGAATCGACCATCTGTTTCTCTGTCAAGCAGATTGTAATATCTATGCTATCAAAGGTTAAAATAAACTTTATTACCAACAAGACTACTTACTGGTAGTATATATCTATGCAACAACTTGCTCTGTCATTTATATACATAAAATAAAACTATTTAAAACCAATCGAAAAATGAAAACAATATATTTAAAAAGGGGTATGATATCAAAGTACTTGAAATAGAATTAACGAAAAAGAAAAGAAATAAATAAAACAAAAACTGTGTTTGATTAAACGTGTGTGTTATTTTTAAGGTCTTAAATGATCAGCTGTATAGACAAGCGATCACCAACAATAGTCATGTAGTACTTCATACACTAACTTTTTTTTTCTGCCACCACATTGCAAAATAAATAAATAAATTGGCGTTCTGTTATACCACTTCAATCACAAGTTTCTGCCCTGTCTGTCTGTCATAATTTTTTTCTGTGTTTTATAGTTGCTTCGCTCACATTACAAAATGGAAAACTTGAAGTATCGCTTTATTTATGAGTTCCACCATGGCACTAGTGCTGCGGAAACGGCTCGAAATGTTATGGCCTTATACTTAGTCAGCCAGAAGAGCCAATCAGCGCACTCCCCCGTTCCATGATTACTATGAAATATTGCGCTCTAAAGTAAATGTCGTAAGCGCCAAGTCACTATTTTTGACACAATAAAAGTAATTTGAAAAAAAAAACTGAAACAGTTATCTTTCAGGTATAATACTTATCTATATTTATGTTAAATCTGGTGTCGATATTTTTATAATTGAAGTAGACAAATGGGTTTTGCTTTCAAAAAAGGGTTAACTTTTTGATTTTTTTCTATCGAGCAAAGTGAAATGAATCGTGTTTTGAAAACACTAGTCTTATAAAGCATATTAATATTAAACTTGTGTATTTTTGTCGCCAAGATCCATAATTGCTTTGTATGAAAAAAAAAACAGTATATTGCTGACGTATTTTAGCATACATGGCCCCTTAACGATGCAGAACAAGCCGGCCGGAGATTCAAGTTAACAATTGAAATGAAAGCTACAGTGGAAGCAGATCTGAAGCTAAATCATGTCCGAGCTAGCAACAGTCGAGCCTATCAACTTATGAGACCACCAAAGTTCATAGATCATAATGGTTTATACTTTGAGTAAATAAATATTATACTCGTACTATCCATCCAGGCAACCTTCGCATCGCTTGATATTAGCAGATACTAAAAGTATGCATGGATTGGAGCATTGTTTTCCCCATTTTCACTACAATTTTCCTGGGCTTTTTGATAGGATCCTTCTGCCGACAACTACTAACACAACAAAAAATAATTAGCAAAATTGGTTTATACCTGAACGTGTCAGCCGTGATTTTTTTTATGATATTGAAAGTCAAACAAGCAGACGGATTCTTTGGTGGTAAGAAATTCACGCCAAAGGTTGCCAAGCGTTGCCAACTTTAGGCCGGGATGTTAGGCCTCAAACAAAAGTAAGTTTACCGGCTACCTTATCCTCTGAAGCGCAAGCGCTGACGTTATGTAGACAGGAATAGATAAGGCGGTGGTACCAGATCGTGCGAGTCGCTGCGAAACTCTTTCACCAAATGTAAGTGACGGTAAGCCTATACTCGCCTTTTACGAGCTGCCTGGCAGGAAGACAGAAAGACATCTATCTATCTATATATCTATCTATCTGCACAGGAGCCCGGACCAACGCGGGTGGTGCGATGACCACACAAAATGCGGATTTATTACATATATTGTATAGATTAAAAAAAACCTTCGAATTTTTGTTCCTCCCATACAAAACGCCCATTTCATATGTCAGGGCCCAATAATTGATCACTAAGTAATTTTGGTAAACTATTTATATTCACATGCTAATAACGTTTTCCCGACATTCTAGGGGTTATAAAAATATGTTTGAAGATGCTTGTAGTTTTGCCACATAAATTAAGTCCCTGTTCATATGTCTATTCCACCATTTCGGTTCTAATTTGGAGAAGGATTATAGGGAGGACGGTTACTGGGGTAGACTGCTGCAAATTCGGTTAAAATGATCAATATAAATATTAAAGAGAGGCGGCAAAACATCGAAGCGAACCGCGTACCTCCGATGCAGAATTACAATAATGTTTGAGGGAGTATAATGTAACAATTGTAATAATTTCGAAAGTTCACACTCGGCAATTATTTCCGGGCAGCGAGCGTCGGCAGGGTCCGCCCGCCGCCGGCCTCCACCATCACGTACAGCTCGTCCTACGTTTAATGTCGGGCGCCTCGCCGGCCCTCCATTACTGTGTCCATATCATAATACGGAATTGTCTGCTCAACGTTTACACTTTTTATTCCCGCTGCAACAAAAAGGCGAGATCGACGGCGCCGACTATTGTTCTCGGCGGCCATTCGTCGCACTTCATGCTATTCACATTCAAATTAAATGCCTTGTGTACAAAATTAATTTGTCTTTTGTCTTAGCTCGGGGCTGACCGAGGCTGCTGACATGTCGCCGCAGCGGGAGATGGACGCCGCGAGAACAACTACAACAGCACCTACTCGCATACGTTCCACGGCTATTGCTAACGATAAGGATTCAACACACCAGCTTGTGTATGGAGTTCCCTCGTGTTTACTTTATTGATTCGCTCGATAATGTCGCATTTGAGGTTGATGCTTGGACTTCGAGCGATAGAAAGCGTTGCGTGCCGATCCTACATCTACTGGGTGAGTGCGCACGTCGGCATCATATGGATTAACTTATACATACTATGGGAGATAATCGATGATACTATTAAATAAAAATGCATGTATTGATACCGAAAGAAACGGAAGAAACACCCAGAAGGAGAAATTTAGTCAAACACTTAAATATATACAGCATATTAGCTGTAACCTATCTGTCTACTGTCTTGGTCGGGAATCGAAGTTAAAGTTTTCTTTTTTTTGGGCTGAAATTAGGTGTGTGCGCTAACCGAGACGGTAAAGCTTAACCTTTATTTTTCAAATAGTGATAACCAGATAAGTATTAGTTCTTAGCTTGTTTTAATCATTTAAAAAAAAGTATCTTCACGCCCATATCCCAGAAGAGTTAGGCAGAGGCACAACCAGGGCACCCACGACTAGCCGATGACACTAAGTCCCACAATGTGATAGGTGGCAAGCCTATCGCCAACCGGGCACATTTTCAATCCCGACCAACATTTTTTTTCTTAGAAAATTGGAAAAATCCAATTTTCTTTTTGTTGGCCGACCCGGGATTCGATCCCGGGACCTCATGCAGTCAAGTCCAACACCCGGACCGCTAGACCACAGAGGCGATAGAGATTTTTTAAATCATTTAATTAAATAAATAGCTATTCTACAATTATATTGCTTTAATGATAATAAGAAGCTTAAAGACTCCAATACATTTGACCGTGGATCCTTAACGTGGTATATCGTATTGTGGGTGACACATATATATGAAGCACACTGGCTGGTATTAAAATTAAAAAATAGATGGTTCATGAAAAGGATTTCAATTTAAACAGGAAGATATTAAAAAATCAGATAAGTGGCAAATCCACTGCAACGACCGTAGAACGTAGGTACACGTTTTTTTAAAAAACGTGCTCTACGGTACTGAGTTGTTGCCTTAATATTTTCTTAAATATTTTGATGATTAATTGAATATATATATTTTGTAAGCTTTTTTTGTTAATAAGTGGTACCGTCCCGTACCGCCCCGTAATGCCACGTAACACTATGGAACCGGCCTGAACATTTAGTTACGTGCAATTAAAAACTCAAATATCGCTATCTCACAAAGGTCGGCGTGACACGACGCGACCATGACTCACTGGGTATGTCAATTATTATGCTTATTCTCATACATAAATTAATAAAAAAATCAGAAAATGTGTTTTAAGAAATTTAGTCATCATTTAATTAATTAGTTGATTTGTTGCGTTGCAAAAGTGAGACCGAAACAAATGTAAAACGCAGGTGAAGCTTTGGGTCGCAACGAATCAGGCAAGTAATAATGATACGTTGACATCAATAATTGTCCCTGAAGGAGAAAGCAGAGCTGAAAATAGTGATACCCGGATTTATCGTGTTCAATAATAAAGGAATGGTTTGTTTGGTTTGTTACTGGCTGTCCATTAGACGCCGCCTACCCTTATACATTAATAGTGAAGCGGGTTATATTCGTTAGTTTTGAATAGATAGCACTGCTGCTTCCCAACTTCCTAAACCGGTAATCACCAACATTTTTGCTGTAGGAATAGATAAGGAAAAACCTTTAAAACATTGTCGCTTGATTTTATTTTTATTCATCTTTCTATATTTGTAATAAAGCCATAGAAGAATGAATTCTTTATATTGAAGAAATTTAAAAAAAACAGGTGGATGTGACTAAAAATGGGTATCTGTGAGCATTATGATTGCGATTCACGCCGAATATGTCAAATTGATCGTATGGCGATTTGACAGGGGGCTACTTTTAGAGAAACGCTATATTTAGGGGTGTAATCTGTGATAGGGAAGCAACCCTCTATCCCGTAATAAAGAGTTTCACGTGGGACAGAGGCAAAAGTCAAAACGTAAAATAGGCAATAATACATTTACTAACACGTAATCCAATTTTATTAACTCTTATTGGTTTTGTATAGCGTGTGCTTTATAGATTGTCACATAATTTTTTCAAGTCACAAGTTTTGTAGTTTAGAAACTACAGCAAAAACCAACATTCACTATAACTGAGCAACTTACTTAAAATTAAGAATACAGAAAAGCATTTAACAGATTATCTTAAGCTAGTATTCGCATTTTATAATAAATACCAACAATACTAATGTTATGAATGCGAAAGGTTGTCTGTCTATTACGATTTCATCAATTTGCTTATTCAAATCGGGCTATCGCTTTAAATTGAAACTATTCTTCGGGCGGGAAAGTGCAATACTTTGAGCTTTTTAAGGGCGCAGCGGTAACATTTAAAATGTACCGCGTTTATGCAATGTCTTCTTTTTGGTGACTGATAATTAATCTACAACGAAGTTATGTCGTCTACCCAAATCTTCCTCCCCCCTCGGGCTGTCGATTAGGCGGGTGTGCACACATACAGGTTCAGTCAGTTAGATTTTGTTAAATGAGTAGAAAAAAAACCCGGCCAAGTGTACGACGGATTTGCTCATGAAGGGTGCCATGGTAGTAAGTAAATATGGGAAACCCCAAAATTTACTGTTTCTTTTAAATTTTTGTGTGAAAGTTTTGTTGTGACTCACAGAATACATCTATCTACTTATCAATTTTTAACAGCACAGTTTTTACAGATTCGGAAAAAAGTGGCTGTGACATACGGATGAACAGACAGACAGACTCGTTCCGTTTTTTGTTATCTAAAAAGCAGTCGTAGAATACGAGCAGACGCTGGGAGAATGGGAGATTCAAAGGAACTTACAATTCTTTTTATTTCTCACATCTTAATTAACATACCGTGACAAAGCAGAATGACATGGAACCATAATTTATTCAATTGCTATTCCAACAAATATTTATCTACATAATTTATACGTACCGGGTACGCCCGCGGTTTTGCCCGCGCATCATTCACTATTACTTTACATATTTAATTGAGAATATTTCCTCTCACACTTTTAATGAGTTTATGGAAATAGCTCAAATTGTAAGTAACATAGCTCGTATCTAACTTCCAAATGGCAATAACTGAATCAAAATTGGTTAAGTAATATATACCTATGCTGCGCGTCAAAAACGTTCATTATTGCAACTTGAGTGAGTGGGAAATAAAACATTTTTCTCGAATAGTAGGGGAGCCCGCGATGCGAAATGTGTAGTAACTCCAGCGTTATTGGGACCCATTGCACTTTGTCGATTAAATAGTGGAGAGTAAAAAAGGTCATGTAAGGTTTTTCTTTTTAGCGATGCGTTAAGTGTCTAGAAGCTAAAATAGCAATTTCAGTCACTTGATCATAGCCGAACTCATCAGATATTAATAATATATATGCCTAATGTGTCT
>NJDC01000595.1:392498-403597 GCA_002245475.1 Calephelis virginiensis | reverse complement strand
CCCATTGCACTTTGTCGATTAAATAGTGGAGAGTAAAAAAGGTCATGTAAGGTTTTTCTTTTTAGCGATGCGTTAAGTGTCTAGAAGCTAAAATAGCAATTTCAGTCACTTGATCATAGCCGAACTCATCAGATATTAATAATATATATGCCTAATGTGTCTCCGATGACAGAAAGATGTCAATCAGACAGATTACTGTAATGGACAATTAACACATATAACTTGGTTTTTTAAAGTTTCTGAAACTCCCACTCCCGTACGTCTTGTCCAAATCATCAGTAAGTTTAAACATGTACTTATTGGCATGCAATAAGTACTAGCCGTACTTTAATCTGACATGCGCGAGTATATTTTCAAGCCAAAAAAAATTAGACCGACAACCCTACATGCGCGTCTCTATGTAGAGATTTGATACATAATGGAGGTGTTCAACAATGGTACAGGGTATCTCCCATATCTTAATCTGACGCGCCTGAGTTAGTCCAAAAATCTCCTCTTGGGCTCCCCTACTAGAAAGGGCTCGTTATTACCGCGCTTAGAACTTCATTATCACTCCTGGAGGGGGCGTGCTGTCGGCCGCTTGTCGTTGGTACGGTCTAAGAATCGCGAAATCGCGGCTAATTAAATTTTGATGCACGTTACCGCTTCTGGGCACGGCCGCACTGCTCGCGCCGTAATATTCCAATCATGACAACAGCTACATGTTTAAAAATGTTACTCTTCGATATCTGCAAGGATAATATTTAATCATTAATTTAACTAAGGCAATAAGATAACATTAAATTAAAACTTTACCTTCAAGCGAGGAAAAACGATAAAGAAAAAAAAAAGTATCTTCACGCCCATATCCTCGAAGAGGTAGGCAGAGGCACAACGAAGGCACCCACGACTAGCCGAAGATACTAAGTCCCACAATGTGATAGGTGGCAAGCCTATCGCCAATCGGGCACAATTCCAATCCCGACACACATTTTTTTTATTAGAAAATTGGAAAAGTCCAATTTTCTTTTTGTTGGCCGACCCGGGATTCGAACCCGGGACCTCATGCAGTCAAGTCCAACAACCGGACCACAGAGGCAATAAAGAAAAATTACGAAATATGTTATCTACGTCATATTGTTTCGACGGTGCCTAGTTTCGAGAATTCATATTAATTAAAAAAGTAAGAAGTGCGTTGTATCACTTGTAAAGAAAGGGTTCACAAGGATATTTCTGAGAACATCTATGGGGACGATACCTGCGCATCGAGCGGCACTTGAAACCTGTCTCGATCAATCCACCTCTTGTTGCTCTCGTTAAATAAAAACGTCTCTTAAAATACCAACGGAATGACGCCGCTGACACTCTTCATTCCGGCACTCAATCCTTTATATTTGTCTTTGAAATGTGATGACAGTGGTACAAATCACCAGTACAAATCTGTTGGTCGTCCATAACGTGGTATCTGGCGCGCTTGATGGATGTGCTCGACACTCGGCCGGATCATCGCAGCGTAATTAATACGAACGGGCTCGTCGGTGAGAATCGCTGTCACTCCGCGTCTCGTCCGGTTCACAAACTTACATTGAGCATTCTGTCACGAGCTTGTTGGGAACATTCAGGATTCCATCGTACGAAATTAATTACTTCATATACGCTGCGTTATAGCCACGGAAGGCAGAGTGAAGTGCTGCAACTTGTCCGGACAGGGATTCACTGCTTTACCTTTTGCTGCCACGATAATGATAGTGTTATGTTCCATTCCGGGAGGTAGCGTAGCCGGTAGACTTACACAACTGGCCGAAACACCTCGGCGACAAGACATCGACGTACCTATTATATTTTTTTAAAACTGCTTTTGTTTAAAAGAAATGTGTAGCGTACTGGTCCGGCATAAGCGAGCCCAGTGTGCGTCGGCCGGCGCGGGGCTAGCAAACATAATTTAAAGATAACGAGTGAATCGTAAAACTCTTGTAGTAAATAGGTTGGGTCGCGGCGCGGGCGCGCATGCCGCAGACGCGTGCTATTGTTGCGCGCAATTTACCGCCGCTTCAATCGCTGAAATATTTCGTGCAACGGCCATGTCCAATTGCTAACGAGCCGACTGCGACGCCCAAATGAATAAGCACCTCATACGTAGACTAAGTGATTGCAGGCTTGTATGTTTGACGTGCAATTTAAGTGAACAAAGCTCTGGCGCACATTTAAATAAATTGTAATTGGATGTTTGCAAATGGGCACATAAATATTTCACCTGTTTTTTTAATAAAATTATGTTGAGGGTTTTAATGCTTTAGTACACCAAAAAAAATTGTGGTAGTTTCCTCTTCCTTTTTGTTTCGATTTTTTCATAGTTTACGGGTCATGTTTTTTATAACCGGTTCGAAAGACTAACCGAATAGGTTAGTCTTTCGAACCGGTTATAAAAAAACATGATCAAAACACAACACAAACAACGGATTCTGAACTTTAATTATAATGTAACAGAAGATCTTTTATCCAGTGAACATTAAAATTTATACTTACTTCATAGTTTTTGTCTTTTGGATACTCATGCAAATACGAACACTAATTATATCCACACACTCACACACATACGTATACATACATACGCTCACACATACACCCACGCACACACACATGCACACAGACACACACACACACACACACACACACACACACACACACACACACACACACACACACACACATACACAAACACACACACATAAGTTTTATTAATGTTAAGCATGAACTAAAATTTTAAAGTTGTTGTGTACCTACTAAAATCATTGTACTCGATAATACTATTTTACCTATTTAGTATATAGGGGCATTGGTGACCTGTAACACAGGTTTATACCTAAAACTGGCACCAATCTCTTATAATCAGGTTTAAACTACACCTTTTCTTTCATTTTTAAGATATATTTACCTTTGTTTTTGTTTGCCTATTGTAAGAGAGAAATAAATTTATTGTTATTATTCCGGTAATCAATTGGTCTGTTTTGTTTTTGTTTTATTTTGTATGTATTTAACTCTATTACTTTGCCAATTTTAATGGTCCTTTGTTGTAAATGTAGGTCATCATTCTGAGGTAAACTATATAATGTATAAATATATAATGTCAAAATAAAGTGGTAATGAAACAGAATTCGTTTTTAAAGATGTACCGTACAATTAATGAAATAGAATGCTATGTTTATTTGTATGTTTTCTCACGCGACTACCCGGCCAATGACTTATGGATATTGATGGTTCCATGTTAATTATTTTCAGTTCGGACAACGTAATAGATTTTGAGTTATATTGAGGACTAGCTGTCCCGGCGAACATCGTTCAACCCTTAAACAATACAGTTTAGTGGTGCATGTTACGTGGAATTGAATATATTTGGGAGTTTTGGCTTCCGGTCAGTCCAATTCATTCATAGCGCACTATTTTGTCTATTTTGTCGCGCCATAATTCGTAGGTATACATTTTTTGGCGGAAAATTGCAAATTAAATAAATTTATTTGGATTTAAATATGTATTTCCGCAAAGTAACACCTTCTTCTATCAATTTTCGTTCCAACCGTTCAGTTTGTAAAAAAAATTTTTCACATCCTGCAATTTTCCCGGTTTTTCTCTTCATAAGAACATCCTCCCGATAATAATTAACACAATAAAAAAATTAGCCAAATCGGTCCAGTCGTTCGGAAGTTATGCGCTTACCAACACATTCAGCGAATCATTTTTATATTAAAGGGAAGATTACACACTGTGTACCGACTGAGAGGACATGTCAGTATGATTGCGGCTTAGCCACGCTTACATTGTTATAATTTACAAAATATTTAATTTTGCTGGAGAAGATATAAGTGAACTACTGAATACCATTTTGTCTCGTCGCGAGATTGACTTATCCTATCAAAAGTCCATGAAATGCTGATTTGTGAAAGAATATTATATTATACAAATTAATAATGTGAGATATATTTACATGGCTATTTGAAAAACATTACAATTGAATATTGCCTACCCGCGTTGGTGCGTCCAATTACTCTAATGGAGATAAGCAGCTTCTAAGGCGGGAATTATCTGCACTTATGCTATTTAATATACAAGCACGTGCATGTTCATTGTATTATGTATAATTACAGTTCCTACGTTGCATATCGTTTGTTTCTTCGTACTGCAGTTTGTTTTCAAACTAGACGTCACCCGTGGCTTTTATGCTTTTCTATGGAAGGACTTGGAATTAGTTTCAGACATAACTTCTTAGAAACAGGCCTAGGAAGATAAAGTAAGAAGAATAATACGCATTTTTTTTAAATACGGCTTAAGCCACTTCTGAATAGTGAATGTCACTAATAGGGAAACACATTTTAAATTTGTTCAGGAATGTCTATGCATTTAGGTACACAACAAGCCAAGCTTAAATTATTTACAATGTAGTTGAGACAAACTTATAAATAATTCGAGCAGTGTGTCTGTGCAACATACGTTTATCCCTTTATTTATTTTCCGGACTGTCTTCCACAGGGGATGTATCAGTCTCGCCGTTCTCTAAAAACAATAACGCGCAAACTCTTATAAAAACTAATTTTGGAAGTAGCATATGAAAATCGACTTAGTTGCAATGATCACGAGCTGACTACATTTGCGAGAGATGGTATAAACAGCGACGTCTGTTTATAAACTTGTTTGTAGCTCTAGTGGCGCCTTTTTGTAGAGAACAAACTAGACGTACCTACTATAGCTGAGAAGATGAAGGAATAACAGAGCAGTGATAAATCACCAGGTCGATAATTCAGCAATTGCGGAGCATATTTGCCACCTGGGGATAATCACTGAAATGAATATAATTGTCCGCAGGTTTTACGAACCGAAAGTCAACATTTTTAGAGGCTAATAATAAAAGAAAAACAGGGAAGATAGTAATACATCGTCAGCAGCTTGGAATCTAGTAATTGCAAAACTGTGTAAAAGTCCTCTACGAATTCAGAAAATACGGCCAGTTTTGTGTATAGGGTAACCCAGGGTATCGGACATCACAGTCGGATGTGAGACGGAAATCCACTCCTCTGATATTAAGACACGATTTCGTAGATCCGGTCAGCTCAGAACCACGACCACTGTAAATTGATTGAAACGTCTGTCACTTACAAGTTTATATGTATTAGTAACAGAGTTGGGCGTAATCAACTACTTTTGTAATCAGATTAGTAATCTAGGTTACTTTAAATCATGGTTACATTTGTAATCGTTAGTTTTGATTACAATAATCCGTAATCTGATTTGCCTTCCTGCCAGACAGCTCGTAAAAGGCGAGCATAGGCTTACCGTCACTATCACTGTGACATTTGACTAGGTAGTAAAGTCCCGCAGCGACTCGTCAGGATTGGTATCACCGCCTGACATATTCCTGCCGCCATAACCTCAGCGCTTGCCATTGACGTAGTCCGGTTCGGAGGATAAGGTAGCCGGTAAACTTACTTTTGCTCGAGGCCTAATATCCCGGCTTCAGGTTGGCAATACACCATTACCACCTTTGGTGTCTCTAGGCGGCGTGAATTTCTTACCATTCGGAAATCGGTCTGTTTGTTTGCATTACAATAACATAACTAAAAAAAATGTACAAAGACTTGTTTAACTTTTAATGATTATTTATAGAAATTGGGGTTCGATACCTAATCAGTCAATCGTATCACGAATGGCCGCAATTTTCCGAAAAATCTGTTGATAGAATTTCGATGGCATGGATTGTTTTATACTCTTTCATTATTTAAATCCTTAGTCAAATTCAAAAAAAGATGTTTCGCGTGTTCAATTACATTTTGAAGCGAAGATACGGTGCGTGGGGTGCATTTTCATATACAACCATGACCAATGTACCGAAATCCAACAGTACATTGTATCCAATGTAATTCACGAGACTGGTCAAAAATAAGTACGATTATGTTATGATATAATTAATATTAATTTTATTATTCGATTTTCTACATGTAGTTAATGTGCTTTAATCAAAAGAGTAATCAAAAAAGTAATCAAATTTACGATTACAAACTTATAATTATTAATCACCAATACGATTACTTTCTTGATCAATTTCTGTAATCTGTAATCATGATTGAAGATTACAAAATGTAATTGCAATCCTTAATCATTAATCTGATTACATTTTGCCCAACTCTGATTAGTAATTAGTAATTATGAAATGCAACCCCAGTCCAATCCCGAAAAGTTTCAGCTCGAGCTTCAAAATCGCTTCGAATGCCTGGCAGAATGCGACTCAACGGACGATTTAAACAATGGGTTTGTGCAAGCTGTCCAAATGAAATTCTTTAAGGCCCGAAGCAAGAAAAGAACTGGAAAGCTCTCAGACCTTACTCTCAAACTCATGGGTGAACGGAATAAAATGCGGTTGCAGTCTTCGGTTGACATGCAAGAGTACAGGGAGCTAAACAGTCAAGTCTCCAAGGCGTTGCGGACAGACCTGTGCACCATTAATACGTCTCGTATTAAAAAGGCTATCGAGCGTAATGAGGTCTCCAAGGTGTTGGCTAGGGATTTGTCTGTTGGCCAGACCAAATTGATAAAACTGAAGACTGAAAATGTTACCGTAATTTCATCTAAGGCGGAGATTTTGAGAGAGGTTGAGAAGTTCAATAGACAGCTGTACAATTCAACACGACTCGTTGTTAGTTTGGCTAAAGACCCTAGGCCATACTCACCCGACATTACACCGAAGACATCCCGGACGTCAGCCTTTACGAGATTCGGATGGCCCTGAAACAACTAAAGAACAATAAGGCGCCGGGGGACGATGGAATTACTGTTAAGCTACTGAGAGCGGGTGGAATACCAGTACTCAAGGTCCTCCAGAAGCTATTTAATTCCGTCGTCCTCGAAGGCAGTGTTCCAGAGGCATGGACCCGAGGTGTGGTGGTTCTCTTTTTCAAGGAAGGTGATAAAACGTTATTGAAAAATTATAGACCCATTTCACTTCTGAGTCACGTTTACAAGTTGTTTTCAAGGGTCATCACGAATCGACTATCACGCGGGTTGGACGATTTGCAACCTCCCGAACAAGCGGGCTTTAGCACTGTAGACCACATACGCTGCGCCATATTATACAGAAAACCGAGGGGTATAATCGGCCATTATGTCTAGCATTTGTGGACTACGAGAAAGCCTTCGATTCGGTTGAGACATGGGCGGTGCTTCAGTCATTACAGCGGTACAGCATCGATAATCGATACATCGAAGTGTTGAGGTGTTTGTACGAAAAAGCCACTATATCGGTCTGATTACAGAATCAGAGCTAGAAACCGATCCAGTTGCAGAAAGGTGTGAGACAGGGAGACGTCATTTCCCCGAAAATGTTCACTGCTGCACTGGAAGATGTCTTCAAGCTTCTGGACTGGAAAAGACTCCGCATCAATATCAACGGCGAGTACATTACTCACCTTCGATTCGCAGATGATATTGTTGTCATGGCGGAATCGCTGGAAGACTTGAACAAGATGTTCGGTGACCTCGATAGAGTTTCCCAACAGGTGGGTCTGATGAACTTGGACAAGACGAAAGTCATGTTTAACGTTCATGTTGCACTTATACCAGTTCACGTTGGGAAAGTCTTGAAGTTGTTGATCAGTATGTATACCTGGGTCAAACTGTTCAGTTAGGTAAATCCAATTTTAAGAAAGAGGTCGATCGCCGAATTCAACTCGGATAGGCAGCGTTCGGAAAGTTAAAGGGTATCTTCTTGTCCAAATTACCGCGAAGCCTAAAGTCGAAAGTCTTCGACCAGTGTGTGTTACTGGTGATGACATATGGAACTGAGACTTGGCCATAGACAATAAGAAGATCATTATTTTATTCTTATTTCTCTCAGAGAGAGAGAGAGATCTATAGAGAGAGAAATAAAGAGAAAAATATTAATAAGAGTCTGATATTTGAATTAATACAGGGGTTATTAGGATTTTCATGATTCTCAGTTAAAGCGACGCAAAGGTATTATAATAATCTGACAAAATTGAATTTCAAAAAAGCAGATATCTTTTTGGAGAGAGACAAAGTCACGGGAAATCGCTGGACGCAAGCGGCTGGTGATCGTGACTTGTGGTGCTCTTTGGGAGAGGCCTATGTCTAGCAGTGGACGTCCTCCGGCTGATGATGGTGATGATGATGAATTATAAAATGCGGAAAAGTTATTTTTTTAAAGCTACATAATTTGAGTTAGTACAGTACTTACACTAAATTATAAGTTACTTACTTACACTTGCAATACTTAAAATTCAACTAGTGGGACCATTTCTTCGGCAACCTAACCCTATTTTGAACTTTTAACCTTATTAAACGTTTAATCTGTTTCAATTGAAAAGGAAAGAATTCTTCAGCCAGGGAAGAACCTCCATGTAATTCTTTATCTTAAAATATTTTTATCTTGAAATCGTTTTAAAAATGAATGGCAAGTTGGCATTCAAACTCGTGTAGTTATTCTGTTTCCCACACGGCCGTGGCACGTCGCCCCGGGCGCGCCGCTTGCCCCGGGCGCCCCGCTCGCGCCCGTCACTGCCCTAACGTACGCTTTGTTTAGCTTACAATTATCTCACTAGCAATCAACATCTCGGACTAAAGATAATCAAAATGTTCATATTATCTATTTCGTTACTAAGCATTTCTTTATTTTCAATCCTTTCAAATCAACAGTTATTACCAAAATTAAACCGAAATTAATTGGTATTACTACTTGTTATGGTTATGTCGTGATAAGTGTCACGGTAATTTGCCCAAACCTACAGAGTGAAGACGCTCGAGTGTTTTTGGATATTGTCAGTTAAATATAGCAGTTGGCGCATACCAGAAGAAACACAACTGTAACAAATCTTGCTAAATGAGCCCGTCATGACTTTTTATAACAACTTATGGCTAGTTTCAAATAATTTAAGTTAGGTTAAATATAATTTAGGTTAGTTAATAAAATAGGTAAAATCAGGTACTAATGCTTATGTCCAAACCTAAAAACAATATAAGTCTGGAAAATTAAATATGATAAAGAAGTTATTGTGGATATTAAATTTAAAGTCAAACAATTTATAAGTACTCTAAAGTCTATTTAGTAGATCACATTTAATATTTCATCTAAATCCGACATTATGACTTTGTAATAATATTATGTACTTATACAAAGTTTGCAGGTAGATGTGCTTAACCTTTTCATTTTCAATTAAAGAACAATATAATGCTTGTAATATTGCCAACATAATGTAATTTTTATAACTAAGATTGACATCTGTCAAATGTGATCTATTAAGTTGATTTCACTATAATAACAAAAATATTTTATAAAAAATTAATTTTACAGAAAGATTTTTTGACATTTAACGAAAGATCAAAGTTTAAATATTTAAAGTACTATTGATAAAGTAGACGAGGTATACAATAAGATGAAAAATTAATGAAAAAATATCGCTCATTGCTACGGAACCTGAAACATAAGAATGTTTGTTTATCAGCAAGGTTCTCAGCAACTGCTCAGTCGAGCTACTGCTAGGATTGCTCTCCCTCCAACTGATATCATTTGGAACATTCAGATATAATCGTCAAATTAAAATGAAATCAACACCATTGGAACTGGAGGGAAGTGGAGAAATTCCCTCGAGAGTGTCGCTGTTAAGCATTTACAACGTCTTACAAAATATCAATTTAAGTCTTCTACTTTGTACGAAACTAGTTACCTTGCCTCTATTATGCCTACCATAAACATTGAACTAAATAGGTACGACATTTCTGTAGAAATGTATCTGATAATGTTTTAACTTATTGAATCATTTCTAATCACAAGTTTGTTTGTTTTTAGTTTGCGTTTTAACTAACTAGATTTGTTGGTCTGTAGACGAAATATTCCAAGATATTGACCGGATTTTGAATATTGTAAATTTGCAATAGAAGCTTGCTTTATATTACAAATTCTAGCCAATCGGCATCACACGCCTTTGTCTTTCAAGAAGCGACCTTCGACCTTTCTTATAGGTTTGCTAACCTGCGAGATCCCATTACACTTGCCGGCTTTATTGTCTATAAAACTTAACAGCCAATGTTTTACCAGAACTCTTTTATAGAAGTTTATTGGTATTATCTTATAAAATTAGACTATTCTTTGAATTATTTTGATGAAACTTGTTCTATTTATAATTTATATTAAAATATATCACAGAGTATAGCGTCACGGGTGTATTGTCTGCATGAGAGACATAATAAATGATGCACTTTCAATTATTGACCACTTCGGGATGCGATCGGCATATTTTGCATTTCACAAAATAAATAACGTAGGTAGGTACCATATATTATATGGTACACACTACACTACTGGCTGATGGGACATAATCAAAACGGGTTATACTTGTGAAATACAAAACAATTACAATAACACATTTTTATCACTATCTCAATTACTTTAAGGCATTTTACACTTCCTATGTTAGGTTAAACCATTTCAATGGGCGTTTTTGTGTTTGATGAATACATCTCTACTTATCTGAACCACATAGGGATGTAGGTAAATAGTTCGATAAAACGTATCTGACTAATACACAAATGAATGTTTTACTCATGTTAATTGAAAATCAAAATATCAATAACCTATTTGAACTACATCATTCAACCCCATTAAAATAAATGTCCCTGTACATATTACACAAATTGAATCTAACCAAAAGTAAGCAGTAGGTTGTATTATATTTGCTTGTGGTGTGGGTGTTAGTCAACGATTATAAATTTTGTAAACACCGAACCTAAAGATATACAGACGTCTAATATCTGTCCTCGTTGGGGAACGAACCCGAACATCGCGATTACTCGGTAGAGTTAGTTGTACACGCTAACCCCTCGACCAACGAGGTGGCCGAATAATAATAATCATGAAATTAAAAACTTCCGATAAACCTACTGTAATGCAGCTAGTAATCATCTCAATCACGTCAGCTTTCAACGAAACAACCACATCGAAACCAATACAGTCATACCTAGCTGTCAATGTCAAAGCGATACGAAGTTCACTGGGTCAGCTAGTCTTCAATAAAATAGAGTTGCCAACCCTAAGAACTAAACTAAACCCTGTATAATGGTAT